>APFE031208855.1:0-11669 GCA_000404065.3 Pinus taeda
ACCTCCACCTCCACCACTGACTCCATCTCCACCTCCTCCTCCACCTCTACCTCTACCTCATCCTCCTCCACCTCCACCTTCATATCATCCTCATCCTCCACCTCCTCCTCCTCCACATCCACCTCCATCTCCTCCACCTCCACCTCCACCTCCTTAGAAAACTTGAAAATAAAATAATATTGGATATCATTTCATTCTCTTTATCAATATATACGTGATAATATAACAAATAATATGTATATAAAATTACAATATAAATAATTAATTATAAAAACACAATTTAATTAATAAAAATTTATAAAATTTATATAAATAATATCAAAGGATGTTGAAGTAAATCACAAAAAAACTCAATGCTTATTCTTAATGTCCAGAACTATTTAAAATCAATAGGCTAATTATATAAAATCTCCACTTCCACCTCCACCTTCTTAGAAAACTTGAAAATAAAATAAAATTGGTTATCATTTCATTCTCGTTATCAATATATACATGATAATATAACAAATAATATGCATAAAAAATTACAATATAAATAATTAATTATAAAAACACAATTTAATTAATAAATTTTTATAAAATTGATATAAATAATACCAAACTATGTTGAAGTAAATCACAAAAAAAACTCAATGTTAAAATCAATAAGTTAGCTATATAAAATCTTTAAAAAATAAAATAAAATAAAAACAATTTGGATAGACACAAATTCCGGAATGCCCAATAGAAATGACATACAAACACAAAACACAACAAAATTTTCGAAAACCTTCCCTCTTCATAGGCGTAAGTAAACTATCACCAGCTGAAATCTTTTTTGCTAAAATATTTGAAAACTTCATAAAAGGAGTGGATAATAGTCACACTAAATTTACTTGAAAAACATAACAATACGTGATTTTGGCAACGGTTAAATGGTCGTCCGTCCCATCTTCCAAAATGTAACCTTAGATTTGTATATTTATACTTTTGAAACTTGACCTATGTGTAATTAGAAAGAAATGCAAATACAATGTTTAGATATTGGAAAGAGGAGGGAGGGCATCACTGGAGCCGTGACTAATCCGTTGAGGGTTTTGGTTTACGTTTAAGTTGATTAACTTCACAGAAACTAGTGAAAAGTTTCAAACAAATGGAGCCCTGACTAATCCTTTGAGGGCTTTGGTTTACGTTCAAATTGATTAACTTCACAGAAACAAGTGAAAAATTTCAAACAAATGATGATCTAGAGAAGTTTGCGATTATGATCGGCTGGATAATTCCAGCGATATCATATCTAACAAAGGCTCATAAAATTACTCTGCCTTTTGACGGCCGAAAACTTCGAAAGTAACACATGCAAAAAGTTAATAAATGTGTAGCTGCAACCTAATCCACAACAACAGAGGAGGAGGCTTGAACCAAGGACCTGCACCCTACGTAGAACCATGCACAATTACTTGGCTTAAAATACTTTTAATGTGATCAATTATGTTCCTACAAGTGATTTTTGTTGCAACCAATAGAAATTTTAAAGGCTATACAGAAATGAAATTTAAATCGAAATATCAGAAACTAATTATCAAAATTAAGAAAGACGGGAAGTTGTTTGAAGAGATTAAACTAATTAAAGAAAATGAAATAAAAACAACAAAATTACACTAACAACAAATTACCTAAACATGCACAATGACTTGGCTGAAGATACTTTTAATGTGATCAATTATGTTCCTACAAGTGATTTTTGTTGCAACCAACAAAAATTTTAAAGGCTATACAGAAATGAAATTTAAATCCAAATATCATAAACTAATTATCAAAATTAAGAAGGACGGGAAGTTGTTTGAAGAGATTAAACTAATTAAAGAAAATGAAATTAAAAAAACAAAATTACACTAACAACAAATTACCTAAAATTTAAAGAAGCACGAGAAATAAATAGAGTACCTGAAACGAATAAAATTTAAAGAAGCACAGGAAATAAACAGAGTACCTGAAACGAATTTGGAGCAGCGGAATAGAATAGCCCAACCAGGGTTTGCGTAACAGCAGCAACAAGAGCGCATTGGAGGATAACAATTCTCACCTTGGCGGTTCCTGTGCATCAAATCTTATAAGTGCATCAAATCATAAGAAAGTACAAACACAAGGCCGAAATGAATGAATTTACTTCGAGATATACAAAGAATAACATAATCAAGAAATAGTATTGATCTCAATCATTTGGATACAGCAAAGGATCTTCTGGAATAGTCAGATTTACAAAGAGATAGATGGTATATCGAAATGAATAACAAAATCAAGAAATAGCGTTGATCTCAAACTATTGGATGTAGCGAGGATCTTCTGGAACAGTCCAAATCCATTGTGATTATCAATAGAAAGATAATTCAACAATTGCAACCAACAGAGAATCCCCTGGAAGGGATGAGAGGTCCAGATCCATTGGTGTCTTCTTCTATCAACCTACAAATTTTGACCATTAAATTTTACCCACATAGTCTTTGATTTGGAACAAAGACACAGAGCGTTTGATTGGGAACAAAGACACAAAAACCAGACACCAAAATGGCGCTTCCAAGAAACGAACAGTCCAGAGAACATGGATTACAGTAGCACACAACGCCATACAAAGTAGGTTATATATCTAAAAAATGTAGGGTTAAAATGACACACTACCCACAATACCTTGCATGTTACAGCGAAAAAAACCACAGGTTACATGAGTGGATTGAAGCCATGAATGAAAAAGTAAATGTAATAGAAATGGCATGGTATGGTGAACACATGAGGGTAAAATTATTGACCAGGAAACAGAGGCCATTAACGGTAAAATTTTGTGGAGAAAAGATTAAACCACAAACTAAACTAACACAACAGATTAAATCCCAATAGGGAGCTATGAGAAGTGATTCAAAAACCCAGTGATGCTTGAATTCGCACAGAATAAATTGGTGACGCTAGAGCCAGAAACCGATTGAAGCAAGGAAGGGAAAATTCAATCTAATAGAAATTATTGATGATGCCGATTGAAACAATGAAGGAAAATTTAAATTAAATAGAAATTATTGAGGAAAATTAAATCTAATAGAAATTATTGAGGAGGAAGCAGAGCCTTAAATTCAATAAAAATGGCTAAAGAACCAGAGACATACAGACACAGAGACATCTCTGCATACAGATTGGGATTCGATTTCATTTCTTCGGCAAGGTAATCGGGATCAGCGAGGTAGGCTTTGAACAGAAGCAACCTCAACCATCTCTTTCCTTCTTTCTTTCATTTCCCTGGAAAAAAAAGACAAGGTTATGAAATGGAATTAGATCTATCAACAGAAACACTGAAATTAAATAAAATTTGATCCATACATAGCATTTCATAACCCAAAGAAACGGTTAAGCAACTCAACTGCGCTGCCCTTCTATTGCCAGCCTCCTGCTCTATCGCACACAACCATGACTGACTCAAACACAAACTCGACCTACACACAAACCCATACTCAAACCACACAGACAGCCAAACACATAGAAGCATAGCCAGACGTGATATGGACAGATGAGGAGGAAGATGCTGGACAAATGATAAGACTTAATAGGTATATATAGGAGAGATTCCCCCGCACCCTTCAACAGCTACAAGAGTTCTACCGCCTCTTACTTCAAAATCCCTGCTCTCTCGTCCATTGAGAGTTCATGGTTTTTTAAAATTAAATTGAATCCGCACCTCTTTGAAAATAGTTTGGGTTGATGCGTTTTTGTCCACGTTCCGTTCCACTTTTGTTTGTTTGATTTTTTTAATGTTTCTTTCTATTAATGCTTGCTTTTTTTCCTTTCAATGGCACGTCTTGTGAATAGTGCTTCAATTCATGCTTATATAATTTTTTTATTTATTTCAATTTGGTTAGTCACATTAATATGAATTTGCGGTTTAGAATTGGCTTAGATTCATGCTTTTAAATTTTTTTCTTTATTTCATTTGGTTAGTCACATTATTATAATTTTTATTTTATTTTTTTCATTTGGTTAGTCACGTTATTGCAGTGTGGATTTGATTTTCATTTTAATATTTTATTTATTTTGAGGATGTTTGAAACCTGTGCGTTGAAAGGCTTTGCATATTATTTATTTTTAATTTTATCTAATATTTATGTGAAATTTATTGGATATTAATATTATTTTTATCTATTTTAGATTGCTAAGCAATATGCATTGTAGTAACTTGACAAAAGTTTTTAATAATGCAACTGAAAATGTGTATGTCTATCTTGGATTTTACAATGAAGGGCAAGGTCTTCCATATTGATAGGTATTAGTGTAGTTATATAAATGAAATGGTTAGTAAACCCACATGAACATCAAAACATTTACCTCATGATATATTTCACATTATGAGGACTAAAAAAATGATCTCTCTTATAATTAATGATATTCCTTATAAAAAAATCATGGTAACAAATAAAGTTGCATGCAATGCTATCAAGTTGATACTTTACAAGATTGAGGCATGATAGATTACAAAAAATTTCAAACCTTTTACTGTGTAGATAGAGTATAATGTCTAATAATCTCACACAATTTGCTAGATACTATTATAAAATCCTTGAACTTTTATCTTTGATGGTTGATTACTTGTAACTCAAATTTCTATGCCATGACAACATATTTCTCTTACATGGCAACTTGGAATCATTCTTGTGGAATTTTATTATGTTGCCATCTTCAATAGTTAATTAGTTGCATTGAAGCATGATGATAAAATGCTCTCTAGTTTTGTGAAAAGAAGAGTTTAATACTTTGCTTTGAGTTTTATTTCTTCAATCATTTCACCACCCAATTTGACACTGAGTTGAAGAGAGTCTATTCTAATTTTTCACAACTACTTTTACTTGTGTTTTTTTTGGGTTCATAGTTAGTTAACTGTTAGCATATTTAGATGAATCGTTTATTTTCTTCTTTTTAAGTTATTTTTTATGATTTAGTTGTTTACTTTACTAGTACTTTTTTTTTCTGAAAATAGAAGAAATCATTAAATGTTTAACCCTTCATTTATGTCCGATGGGAAATTTAAAACAAGAAAAAAGTCCACCTTAATATATGGTACTTATTTTAATTTTTAGTTTTTTGAAATAGCCCAAGAGTAAGAATTTTTGGTAAAATATCGCTAAATTAGTTTTCACTAAAATTTTGAAATACATACAATATTTAAATTTTGTAGTATATATTGGTAGCCGAAATTGAATAAACTAGGAGATGGGAAGTTAAACCAAACTTAAAGACGAATAAATAAATGCGAACTGAAAAAGTGACCAACTGTGTGTGGATAAATAATTAACCTCTCTTCAGCAACTAATTTCCATTGGTTGCGGCAACATCCGATATCAAATCCAAAATCATGGAAAAAAGAGAGATGTTAATGAATTTAAGGGAATGCATACATCCTATAATAAAATATATGCATGAGCAATAAAGGATATGCATGAGCCTCATTTATGCTAAGCATATATGCCTCAATGGATATATATGGTTTCTTATGACAGATAACGAGAAATCTCCAAACTATAAAAAGTTTTCAAGGGATGTAAGTCTTTTTTTATAAACAACCATTTCACATAGAAATACTCTCTCGGTGAACATGAGCCTCATTTCTGCTAAGCATATATGCCTCAATGGATATATATGGTTTCTTACGACAGATAACGATAAATCTCCAAACTGAAAAAAGTTTTCAAGAGATGTAAGTCTTTTTTTATAAACAACCATTTCACATAGAAATACTCTCTCGGTGAAACCCTGCCCATAATTTTTGGCGATTATCTCTGAAACTAAAGCCACGAAACTTTAATTATGCAAATCAATGAGTGAAAACTTATTATAAATGAAATCATTCCAGACTAAGAAACCAAACGATCATATCACATATGTTACATGGAGCATTATGTATTTGTTTTCTTGACAAAGGTAATATCTACCTATTGGAGAATTACAAAGAATCTCTCCACATGAACGTTAATTGCATCTGGCTTCTACACTGTATGCTCAAAGAGTACTTGACAATCCTATTACCATTCTCAAATTTTAAATCACAGGCATTTATAAAATAAGTATTTGAAATTAAATTTTGACTATCCATCACCTTCAAGATTTTGTTTTATATGGACAACTTACTTTCCAGCAAAAAGAGATTCTACAACACAAAAAGATCGTAAGTGATTCCAAAAGTAACCACGAAATTTTTTTATCTTTAGGATGTTAGAGATTAAAAAAGGTGTAGCATATATAATTTAGGTATATAACATATTTACCTCCATGGAAGGCAAAGATAGAGGGCATGTGAGAAACCTTAATAGTAGATATTTTTGTATAACATAATATTAAATATTAAAAGTAAGGCTAATAATACATGTACGATGAAAACTTGTGGACCATAAACACAAAGTTGTAATTGTTAATCAATAGGAACAATATAGCACTTTTTAAAGTTTTTATTAAAAAATTCAATAAATTATAATAAACTCTAAATCTTAAATCCTAAACAATAAACCCTAAAGCCTAAATTATAAACCTTGAACCCTACACCCTAAGCATTTTATAGCATTTTAAACCCTAAACCCTAAGAATTTAATAAAATTTTAACAAACCTCTTGTAGCTTTTTTTAAGCACTTATTAAAAGTATTTACTAAAGTGTTATAAACCTTAAACCCTAAAACCTAGGCATTTTATAACATTTTAAAAGGAGTTTTGTAATTTTTTAAAGGTTTATTAAAAGAATTTACTAAAGTATTATAAACTCCAAAACCTAAACCCTAAGCCCTAACATGTAAACCCTAATCATTTTATAACATTCTAAACTCTAAACTTTAAACCCTAAAATCCTAAGAATTTTATAATATATTAAAATGTGTTTTGTAATTTTTTTAAGTGTTCATTGAAAGAATTTACTAAGGTGTTATAAAACTTAAACCCTAAAACCTAAGGTTTTCATAACATTTTAAATCATAAACCCTAAGCATTTTATAACATTTTAAACCCTAAACCATAAACCCTAACCATTTTATAACATTTTGAACCCTAAATCTTAAACCCTAAGAATTTTATAACATTTTAGCTAGCCTTTTGTAACTTTTTTCTAAGTGTTTATTAAAAACATTCAGTAAAGTATAATAAACCCTAAACCCTAAAATTTTTATAACATTTTAACAAGGTGTTGTAAAAAAATTGAAGTGTTTATTAAAAGAATTTACTAAAGCTTTATAAACCATAAACCTTAAACCCTTAACCCCTAATCATTTTATAACATTCTAAAAAGCCTTTTGTAACTTTTTTCAAGTGTTTATCAAAAGAATTTTTTAAAGTTTTATAAACCCTAAACCTGAATCTATTAACATTTTAAACACTAAACCTTAAACCCTAAACCCTAAACCTAAGCATTTTATAACATTTTAACTAGTATTTTATAAAAGAATAAGTGTTTATTAAAAAAATCATTTCTAAACCCTAAACCCTAAAACTTGAACCTTAAATCCTCATCATTTTATAGCATTTTAACAAGTGTTTTGTAATATTTTTAAGTGTTTATTAAAAGAATTTACTAAAGTGTTATAAACTCTATTACCCTAAATCCTAAACCCTAAACCCTAAACTCTGAGCATTTTGTAACATTTTAAACCCTGAACCCTATGTATTTTATAATTTTAACAAGTGCTTTATAACTTTTTTTAAGTGTTTATTAAAAATATTTACTAAAGTGTCATAAATCCTAAACACTAATGAATAAACCCTAAAACCTAAGCATTTTACAACATTTTAAAAAGGGTTTTGTAACTTTTTTTAATCATTTATTAAAATAATCTACTAAAGTGCTATAAAGCCTAAACCCTAAGAATTTTATCATTTTCTAAACACGAAAGCCTAAGCATTTTATAACATTTTAACAAGCCTTTTGTAACTTTTTTTAAGTGTTTATTGAAAGCATTTACTAAAGTGTTATAAACCCTAAATGCTAAACCCTAAATCTTATGCCCTAAGCATTTTATAACATTTTAAAAAGTGTTTTATAAATTTTTTAAGTGTTTATTAAAATCATTTACTGAATAATTATAAACCCTAAACCCTAAACATTTTATAAAACTTTAAATCCTAAACCCTAAAAAAGGATTTAACCTCCAACTTGCAAACATAGATCCCTGAAACAAGGGATGACTTTGCATACTACCTTAGGAGAAGCAACCCATGCATGGAAGTTTATTTTGCTCAGTCCCAGAGGGAACTAGTCAACTTAGCTATACATGCAAGAGACTTCTCAACTATTGGATAAAAATGTGCATTTCTTGTTGGGAGCTTAGCTGGTTGCCCAAGAGATTTGTGCAATTTTTGGGTAGATCAGGTCATTGTTGCCAAGATTTATGCAAATTCTAGGTTGAGCAGCCTTGCTCGGAAAATTTGAGCACATCCTACTGGGAGTGTTGGCAGGCAGGATTTTGCAATCCTGGATCTTATCAGTCTACCAAAGAGGATTGCGCAATTGCTGGAGGGAAGCCTCGTTTCCCTCTAGAAATGCACAATTTTCAAGGGGAATTTGCTCAACTTCTAGCTAGACCAAGTACGGGTGAACAACCTGTGAGGGGGATGGATCAAGTTGTGACCAACAGGCTGCCTTTGTGCAAGAAAGACACCAAAGCTTGTGAACTTGACGAAGCAAGGCAAGTCACTGTGAAGGTTGGAAGTGAGGCTCCAAAATGAGGCTAAGGCAAAATTTTGGAGGCCAGTTGTAGCCGCTACAACAGTTACATAAGTGAACAATTTTTCCTTTACAAATTTTCGAGTATTCCATAAGGGAATATATGAAAATTACTACTTCTTTTCATGTTATTTTTCCTACAATATCAAATTGTACAATATTGAGGCATCATAGATTACAAATAATTCTAATCCTTTTACCATGTAGATAAAGTATAATGATTGGAAATTCACACAATTTGCTACATAGTTTTTCAAGTTCATTCAACTTTTTTCTTTGCTATCTTTGCTCATTGATTACATGTAACATAAATTTCCATGTCATGACAACATATTTCCCTTACATGGCATAACATGGAATCATTCTTGTGGAATTTTGTCATGTTCTTGTATTTGATAGTTAATTTGTTGCATTGAAGCATTATGATAAAATTGTCTTTCGTGTTGTCTTAACAACAATTCCATACTTGGTATATCCTTTGCGTTTTATTTTTTTAATTATTTCACCACTAAATTTGACATTGAACTGAAGCGAATGTATTCCAATTTGTCACAACTAATTTTACTTACAAGGTATGGTAATCATACATATATTTTGGTGTTTTCCTCACAATTAGTTGTTGGTACCTTTAGATGCATCCATTATTTTCTTCTTTGAGTTTGTTTTTTACTATTGAGTTGTTTTCCTTACAAGTCTATGCTCTTTCTTCAAAACAAGAACTAATTGTTATTATTATCATATATATATATACTTATGGGAGGAGTTCAATTTTTTTACAGGATAGAATAGTGGCATCCACTGTATATGCTGTTGATCACATCGAAATGCGTGGCTACCCTGTGTCTTTGCCTTTCTCCCATGGTGCCAAGATCAGCTCGGCCCTATGTGCGGTTTTGGCGAGACCACACCGGGCTTACATGACCACAACACTGCCATCCAATGCAAAAAAATGAATTGAATGAATAGGGGTTTGAGAGGACATTTGCGGGAGCTAGGGTTCTGGCTAAAGTAGAAGTAGAAGAGGGCGTGATAGCTCAGAGTAGGCCTAGAAAGAAAGAACACATATAAGTTCCCAAATCTGTCATCCCATTTGTAGTCGGTTGCCCTGTGCCTCTGCGTTCCTTCCATGGTGCCAAGCTTGGCTCGACACTATGAACAGATTTGGCTAGATCACACTGGGATTCCATAACTGCAACACAACCTCCCATTGTCGATCTTGGAATGAACGAACCAGGGCACGTGAAGATATTTGTGGGAGTTAAGGTTTTGGATTCAGTGAAAGTAGGAGAGAGCGCAGAGTCTAACAACATCAGCGTGGATATGGCGGAGCTGAACAGGCCCAGGGCTAAAGGACAAGAGGGATGGTTGGATGAAGTAGCGAATGGGGTGACCATGGGTTCTCCCCGACCTCCATTCTGGTATATTCGTAACAAAGCCACGGATGCATCTCAGCTACAACCAGATCTCACCCATTCTTGGCACTTTTAGTTCCCGAAGGAAAGCACCAAGAACACAAAGCTGTGCAGCAAATCTGAGGGGAGCAGGAAAATTTTCACTCAGTGAGAAACAGAACCTGAATCAGTGGTAAAACTTTTTCCCTTTCAAGTTTTCATTAAAACCCCATCTGGGAAGACACATCTGGCTTGGGTACAGGTTACCAAAACTATACAGAACCTGAAGCACAATATATTCCAGCATACTGATTATCCTACCAGATCACAGGTTTTGATATTTGGAGGTAGGGTACTACAAGACCACAAACCTCTTATATTCTACAAAATTTTACTTGAGTCTACTTTAAATCTCAATCTGAGACTGAGGGGAGGTGCAAAACATGACCGCAAAACAAATCCTTGAGGCAGTGGCATAGGATGCACCACAACAAAAACCCAAGAAACGTACCAACAACAAAAAAGTGAAGGTTTATCCTTCAGGAACATTCTGGAAGGAAAGAAAACAAAAACAACATCAACAAAGCAAGCCGGCACAGAACCTACTCCATACATTGTGGATCAACTGAGTTACACCCCAGAATTAAATACGGATACTCCAGAAACAGACGAGTAATGTTCTCTAATGGAAAAACAAGCGATAATATGCAGATTCAACTGTTTTTGGCCCAAACCTATGGACCTTTCCCATTGGGTCTTCAGAACCTAGACGAATACATGTGACATTTATTTTTGTGCCAAAGGTTTCGTCATTGTTAAATTTCGTACATCAGAGGAAAGGGACATCATCATAAGGGAAGGACCGTGGTTCATGGGATCCACGGGTCTCTTCATTACTCCATGGTTTCCAGAATTTGATCCAAATGCAATGATTGTATCTCGGATGGCGATTTGGGTTCGCCTTGACAACCTACCACTACATTTTTGGAGCCATCGAGTTTTGGTTAGCATAGGCAACACCATTGGGTGTTTCATTAAAATCGACACAGATAGAAAAACGAAAAAATATACATATTTACACGCAAATGTGTGGAAGTAGACCTCAGTAAAGGATTACCAGACCAAATACAACTCAAGTCTAAATAGGGGTGCTGGACTCAGATACTAGATTAAGAAAACACTACATCCAAATGTAGAATTTTCCAGGAAATAAGAGATCTACAAAACACGTGCCTAGAAGCTAAAAAACATATGCGTAGGAAGAAGAAGGTAGGCAAATAGCCCAAGGGATGGTGATTCCCTCCATCAGACCCTGAGGTCCCTGATGAGGAGGAAGAAGAGGAAAAGGAACACCCCATTCCCCAAGATAAAAATCCAACATTCAAGCAACCAGAAATAGAGGAATCAGTATTACAAGATCTGATGGACACTTTGCTGGGGAAGATCCCAGATACATTGTTTTGCAGTCTCTGACTTGCTTTCTGGATATGTGCTACAACACCTACAAAATGTGATTTTGTTATCTTTAATAAAATTACGAATTTTGCTATGGGAATATATATAT
>APFE031208857.1:0-15676 GCA_000404065.3 Pinus taeda
GCGACTCTTTTCACTAAGCTCCATCATCTTGTTGCAATCTCAACAAGCATTTCTTGTTGCACACTTTTCAACACTTTGCTATCGGGATTCTTGGATGTTTTTATATTATTTTCACTAAATGGATCACCTACCATCTTCATTCTAATAGTTTAGAATTTATATATCATTGAAGCAACTAATCTCGACAAATTTTATCTAGAGTGGGTGAGGAATTATTACAACCCCTTTCTCTTTGCCGAGTGATGCCACATGTATAAGGTAGCACATCCATAGTGTGTTATGGTACTGTGATACCTAGCGTTTTCTTGGAGACTCTAACCCTTCAAATTTTAATTTATTTGCAATTCTGTAATACATTATGAAAGATATTAAAAAGAAAAAAGAAAAAAAAAAGAGATTGGCATTGATAATGCACAAGTCCATGCAACTATTTCAGTTATTAGTGTAGCTTCTATGGTTGTTGCAATTGCAGCTGCAACTGCGACGCATTCTGGTAGTGGTGGTACTCAATCAAAGAAAGGTATGGCAGTTGCATCTGTAGTCACTTGTGCCAGCACAATGTTGACTTTTTTTAGGTTCAATAGCAATTCTTCATTTCCTCAATTCTGATCTGCAATCACACTTGCACCAGCAAAGCGTTGTGTATTCTCAGGTTCAGCAACAATTCTTCATTTCCTCAATGTTGGCAGGTATACCGTCTGCCATGCAGCCTTGTTCAAATATGAAGGATTGTTTTGACATATATTATTGTTCCACAAAATTTGAATGAATATTATTCATAAAGGGTGCATCGAAATCAATTTTGAATGATGTAGTATGTAATTTTAATTATGATGCATCCCTAGTTGCACTTTTTTTTTGCCTTGACTTGTCACTTAACACGTTTGATTTTCATCACATTTACTCTTCTCATTTCCAAATTATGCCATGATGTTATTTAATCTAGGATAAAAAAATTGTGCATTGATTTTTCAAAATCTGGGATTGACGAAGAAAGTCTATTTTCATAATACAAGTCATATCATTGATCCTTAAACTATTGTGGATATTGTACTGGACATATCATCACAATAAATATGATAATATTATATTAAAATCTGAAATTCTACACTATTGTCGTTTTATTAAATTTCTAGATCTATAGATTTTACTATAATTAGTGCATGCATGCAAGTGGAAATTATGCACAAAATAGAGAACGACAAAATAAAACCTCATATTGGAAACCCTTTTGAGAGAAAACCTAGCTAGAAGGTGAGGTCACTCTGCTCTTTTTCTTTATCTGGAATATGGTTGCACGTATAAATAAGTATGGCTTGTGTCCTATGGGTTGCTACAATCCACACTGACACTTTTTGTGTGCTCTACCTCTTATCCCTCTTCACTATTTTTTCTCAACTATGGAACAAATGCATTCAAAAGAATGGAATGCCTCTTCCTCCTAGGGGCACAGTTATAACACAACCAGATAGCCTACTAATGGTTAAGTTTAATGACATCAACTCTTAACTAGAGTTACAATATAGAATATTCTTGAGTATTTTACATCAAAATCACATGGATAGCGCCTTTCTCCATGAATAATGGGGGTTGACATGAAATCCTCTCGAACCATGATAGTGAAAACAAGAAGGTCAACTTCTTAGTGGCATAACTTTTGCATATAGCCTCCGATTGATGCGCTTCTTGTGTCGTTGGAAATATATTTGTGTGTAGAATATAATGAAAAGGATATGCACTAAAGCGGTAAAGTAATTCCCCTAAAACTCATCATTTGATGCCTCAAAATTCTCCCAAAAGGTTTTAGACCCTGTTTTTCTGAATTGGGTCCCGCCGGTAAAAACAGTACCATGAGTTGATTCCTCCAATTTTTCCACTCTAAATGCATCGATATGGATTAAAAACAATATAATGATCCAATATGGATGACATATACCCATTTTGGGAGGATTTTAGTCCCCAAAAGATTCTACTGAATGAGGTAACGAAATTTTTCCTCTACCCTCTCTCTAGTGTACTATTTAGTTTTGTTTAGAAGTTGTCCCTTCAACCCAATCTGCCAAAGGTCATGTTTTCCCTATGTTTTAGTTTTGGACCTCTTATACAAAAATGTATCTTTTATCGAATCTTCCTGACAATTGTGAAAAATTGGTGACCCGATTCCTACTGCAGTAAATTGATGGTATTTCTCCTATTTGTTAAAATATTTTGAACAAATTACTTGTTGTTTTCTACGGGAAATAACAAAATACATATACTACATCCTACAAAAAATAAAATACTACAGAAACTAAATACTACACTTGAGAGAAATAAACACACACATATACATTGTTGTTATTGGACAAATGTCCCCGGAAAACCCCAATGTGGGAAAATCAGTGCAACAGCTGAGAGTTTTATTATTATGCAGTAGTAATTTGAGTAAAAATCGTTAGATTCCCAAATTGGATATTCAATACAACAAAATATTGATAAGGATATAGTGATAAAAATCTCACACTCTCATTGGCGATTTGAATCTGATCCAGGCTCTAGGTGGTTGGCCCCATGCAACCTCTGTGTCAGCTTATGCAGATATGCAGCATAGTCTCTGGGCTTTGTGTCAACTCCTACTTTGATCTCCTGTTGACTGAAACTTCGATCCTCTAGCCCTGGCTTCCAGCTCTGGAATTTGACTTTCCTAGCTAAATCTTGAACTCCCTCTGAAGCTCTGAACTACCTCTGTGTGGCATTGTGATGCCTCTCTGAACCTCTCTCTACATTCTCTACCTTGCACTCTCTGAATCTGGAAAACACTCCTCTGATCTACTATCCCTTCCCCTCTCTCATTGCTTCAACTTTACTGAATTACTTCTGGAAACTCATAGTTGCGATTTCCCAACAAAATCAAATTTCATAAGTGTGTTCTCCAAGTTCCCATCAAACTCCTCCTTACAATCTCTCATTGGAGCACCAATGGCCAAGATTAAAACATAATCAATAGCTAAGATTAACTAGGAGTTGATCCTCGTTTTCTTCTATAATATTCACACCTAATTTAATTAATACCCTTTAATTAACCATATTTCCTAAGTTTAGACTTAGGGAACCATTTTAAAAAGTTAATTATTTTCATTAAACCATCTCTAGGTGGAATTTTCCCAAACGAATTCTGGGTGTTGGAGAATGCATGTGTCTTACCCTCTCTGCTAAATATTGAGGCAAGACCACATTCGATGCTACATAAATCAACACTCCCTCTTAGCGAGGAATGTTCTCTAATTCTACAATCCATTGAAGAATCACTTTGTCTCTACACTATCTCCTATTGTGTTGCTGATGTTTGGCTACTACTTCCCACCAACTATTGTGCAACTCTGATATGAGTTGCATCTATGCTACTGTCAGCCATGCTGATCTGCTACAAACATTGCATCTTCACTGTAACTCCCTCTCCATCTATTGCTACTGCAACTGCAAAATATGCAATGGAAAATCATCCAAAATACTGAACCAATTGTGGTCAGTATGATGCATTTTTCATCTAAGTTCTGACTATTGCTAGCCTCTGTGTTGTCACTGAAATCGTTCCACTGCTATAGAATTTTCTCTATGCCAACTGCACTGATGTCAACTCTGCTCTGTGTTGCTCAAAATCTGACCGCTACTAGCAACTGCATCTGTCACTTAGGTACCTAACTGCACCAACTATCACTGGTCCATCCGTCTATTGTTGACTATGGGCTCCCGTAGCAAGGATTTGATCCAAGAGGTGGATTCGACAAGGATATTACCCATCCTATAGATCTATGGGGCTACAACTCCATATCTCCCCAGTTCACCCGTGAAGGAATCTCGGAAATCATGGAAAAATCTTCCTCCAACCTAGAGGACAGCTTGTCAATCTCAATGGATGTAGTTTGTTGATCTTACGTCTCCTCCTTGTCCTTCTTTCTAAGAGGACACTGAGTGTTGTAGTGGCCCAACTCACCACACCTGAAGCACTTCATCTTCGAAATATCCTTCTTTCTTCTGCATTGCTCTTGTTTCCCCTTAGATGCAAGGACCACGTCCTCCTCTTCCTTCACCTGCTTTATCCCACTACTGCTACTGCAACTGATGGTGGCATTCACCAGATCACACCTAATCTCCTCCTGCTACAGATCAGCCCACACACGTTCCTAGTTTGGCAATTTTTCTCTACCCAGGATACTCTAGATGAAAACTTACCAATCTTCAGAAATGTTATTCAGTGCTAATAGTACAAACTCTGAGGGCTAGGGTGCTGACCCTAGTAAAGCTAGCTGGTCCTAGACATCGCAAAGCCTAGTAATAAAGGGGTATACATGCTCTCCTTTTGCATCCCCGTGCATCTCAGCTTATCCTCTAAGTACATCTTTCGCTGCTCAGAAGATCCTTAGTACAACATAGCTAATGCTTCCCACATATGTTAGGTGGTATCTTTGCCAACATATGGGATACCACATGATCTTGAACTCCGTCAAGAATTATCCTCTTATCTCTCATCATATCAACCTTATACTTCTTAAGCGGATCTGCATCAGTGAGTACAACTACCACATTATCGACATAGTATTGAGATCATGCTTGTCTAGAAGGTGGGAGATCCTAGCCTTCTAGATCACATAATTACAGGCTCTGACCAACCGATCTTGATCTCTCAACCCACTTGATGCCATCTCTCCTGAAAAAAGTCTAACTTCTCCCTCTTCTCCTCTATGTAGATGCTGCCCAACTATTCGCACTCCTTTATGGAGTGAGAAATCTCGCACATAGCTATTGTTTCTCTGGTTGGAAAATTCAAACTTCTTAGCTATAAGTCCCCTAAGGAAGGAATTCCCTCAGTGTGTGTTCTCATCTCCTTCTGATGTTATTTTTCCAGCAACTACTGCAAAATAACTGCATCCCAGCTAAAGATATTCTCTGCAAGGAAAAAATACATTGCTCCCTTCTGCCTTTAGAAAGCTTTGATCTGGAAAATAAAATTTCTACGTCGACTCACTCAGAGAAATCGATATTTCCTCAAAACTCAATCTCCTTAGCCCAAGCACTATGCTACCTATGGGATTTTGAATTGCTACCAAGGAAGAAATTTGAACCTCCTTCTTCATTTCTGCTCTGAGCTCTTCGACTTACGATATGTACTTTGATACCATGTGAAAAATCGGTGAACTAACTCTACTGTAGTAAACTGATGATATTTATCCTATTTGTTAAAATACTTTGAACAAATTACTTATTGTTTTCTATGGAAAATAAATAAATACATACATTACAGCCTACACAAAATAAAATACTATGGAAACTAAATACTACACTGGAGATAACTAAACACACACATATACATTGTTGTTTTTGAAAAAATGTCCCTGGCAAAACCCAATGTGGGAAAATTGGTGCAACAATTGAGGGTTTTATCATTATGCAGTAGTAATCTAAGTACAAATCGTTAGATGCGAAAACTCTTACACTATCACTAGCAATCTGAATATGAAATAGTGAGAAAACTCTCACACTATCACTAGCAATCTGAATATGATCCAGGCTCTGGGTGGTTGGCCCCATGCAACCTCTGCATCAGCCTACGTAGATATGTGACACAGTCTTTGGGTTGTGCATCACCTCCTCCTCTGATCTCCTGCTGACTAGAACTTCGACCCTCTGGCCCTTTGATCTCATGCCCCAGCTTCTGGCTCTGGAATTTGACTTTCCCAGTTGAATTTTGGACTCCCTTTGAAGCTTTGTGTTACCTTTGCGTGGCACTCGCTGCCTCTTTGAACCCCTCTCTCCCTTATTTTCCTTGCACTAACTAGATCTGGAAAACTCTCCTCTATTCTACTATCCCTAACCCTCTCTCACTGCTTTGACTTTACTGAATCACTTCCAGCAACTCACAACTGCTACTTAGGAAATCAACTGCCCAACAAAATTGAACTACATAATTGTGTTCTCCAAGTGCCCATCGAAATCCTTCTTATAATCTCTCGTTGGAGAACCAACGGCCAATATTAAAACATAATCAACGGCTAAGATTAACTAGGAATTGATCCTCATCTTCTTTTAGAAGATTCACCTAATTTAATTAATACCCTTTAATTAACCATATTTCCCAAGTTTAGACCTAGGGAACCATTTAAAAAATTTATTATTTTAATTAAAACATCTCTAAGTGGAATTTTCCCAAACGATTTATGGGTATTTAATAATGCATGTGCCTTAGCCTCTTTGCTAAATCACCTCAAGACCACATCCAATGCTGCATAAATCAACAAAAATATGGTGTCAAATCTTCCACATAAGGTAGGACCGTTTCCTCTTCTTGATCCAACATGGAAGTCTCATAAAGATTCAAATTCTCTAGATTCACAAGTGAGTAAATGCGCATATATGGTGGTAAACCATGTCGATAGGAATTATCACCCACATTTTCCAGTATCTCAAAGGGGCTATAGCTCATATCCTTGATTTTCTTCCCAGACCCCTCCAACCTCTCCTCGTTCAACTGTAGCAACACTCTGTATCTCGCCTTGAATGATTTCTCTATTCTGGAATGATCATGACTGGCATTATAATTATCTTGTGACTTATGCAATGTTTCTTGTACCTATAGATGGATCTGCATGATCTTCTCTATTATTTTTCAGCCCTTAAAGCATCTCCTATAAGATCTTCCCTCACTCCTCCTTGCCACCCATATGCAATATCCAAAGGTGAAGGTCGGAAATATCCAAAACAAGTTTCAAATGGAGACTTTCCTATAGAAGTGTGAACTGCTCTATTGTAAGAATGTTGTGTATATACCAAATTTTTTTCCCAAATATTTTGATGCTTCTGGTTGTATCCCCTCAGAATTTGTACCAAAATCTTGTTGACTACTTTTGTCTATCCATATGTTTGTGGATGGAATGTTGTAGATCTATTCAACTTTGTGTCCATATTCTCCCAAAATGTAGTCCAAAATGCACTAAGAAATCTTGTATTACTGTCTAAAACAATGCTCCTTGGTATCCCAAAGTGCACCCAAACCTGTCCAAAGAAAAAATTTGTTGCTTCTTTCCCATTGATGGTCTTTTTACAGGGCATCATAATGCACATCTTATTGAACATGTCAACTACCATGAACATGTAGTCATGTTCCTTCTTGGTTGTTGGTAAACCTCCCACAAATTCCATGGAAATGCTTTTCCAAGGACAAGTAAGTACAAGTAAGGGATGATATAGACCCTATTTCCTGTTGCTAGGCTTGATGGTACAACAAAGCATGCATCCTCTTATGAACCTAGCTACCTACTCTTGAATCTTGGGCCAATACACATACCTCTGCAAGTTATCCACGGTCTTCCCTACACCAAAGTTCCACGCAACCTTGGAGGTGTGAGCCTCTCTCATCAACTAAAATTGCTTACCTTTAGGAACGTATAACTTATCTAGCCCATAGAGTAACTCATCCTGGAGATGGTAGTCAATGATGTAGTCACCATCGTGCACATGAATCTACCTCTGCAACTACTAATACAACTCCTTGAATTCCTCATCCTCTAAATATGCCTCTTTGTATGCATCGTGGGCGAATGGCTCCATGTTCATAAGAGTCCCAAAAGATGTGATATTTGATGTGGGTGGCCTTGAAAGTATGTCGGTCAACTTGTTTGTGTTACCCTTCTTATACTTGATCACTAAATGAAACTACTATAAAAACCCATCCAATTGTAATGTCTGGTCTGTTGTAGCTTACTCTGGGCCTAAAAATACTGTAACAATTGGTGATCTCTGTGGATTACTATCTCCTTTCCCATCAGGTAGTGCTTCCATTTCTTCACAACTTGCACCATGGCATAGAGTTCCTTGTCGTAGGTAGGGTAGTTAAGAACATCCCCATTTTTAGCACTCAGTAATTTTCTGAGGTTGCAAAAGAAAATCACCAAGGTAACCACAAACCAATTTTGCAAGTTGAGATCTAGCCCTCACAGCTTCAGAGAGGGATCTCTCTATAAGATTTAACTTTATTTGATTGAATATTAGGCTAGCTATGAAGTTTAAGGTTTGATTTTTATTTGAATGGTTGGTTGATAACTAGATAACCATTGGTCTATGGAGTCTATTACATAAAATACAGGTTGGCCGCAATGTCTACAGATAGATCTCACAGGGAAGAGTAGCCAAACTGGATGGATTTTTTAAGGTCTGTGAAATGGAGAAGAATAACATACTTAAATGTAGAGCATTTGTTACCTGAATTCTATGTTTAAAGATCACAAGAAAACATTGAAATTATTCGTAGTCAGGTGAAGTGTAGATTTAAACAAATTCTACCCTTTACTTATCTTAAATAATTCATATTTGGAAAACAAATATGTGCTATAAATAGAGAAATATAAACACGCAAGACAAATAGATGCACTTCACCAACAACTTGACACAAGAATCCTATGAAAGAGCTTCTGTATTACTAGTAACATGTTGATGCTTCAGAAATATACAATAATGTTCTTCGTACAAAAACCAACCCTTGATACTTCTGAAGGTGAAATATTTATAATTAATTTACAAAAAATATCCTGTCAGAATAAAAATAATGTATCAACAAATAATAAAATTGAATCAATCTAACATATTACAATGACATCAGGGAAATTCGAATTGTCTGAAGTGGTGGCACTAAATTAGTGGAATAGATGGATGTATGGAACTTAAATTCTGCATGTGTTGTAATGCTAAGTTGTGCCCCCGAAACGACTTCTTACTCCAGTAACTCACAAAGTTTATCCAAGCGTTGTTCACTCAAGATATTCATCTTCATCAACTTTCTGTACACTTCGTCAACTTCAGTATATTTGGAAAATGTCAGTTGGGTGATGAATAAATTTGGAATTTCATACTGAATGTTGAGATCGTATGCCAATGCTTCCAAGAATTCCTTTCCTATCATACTAAATCTTCCAGCTATAACCTTTGAACTATCTCTTTTCTTGGTCATAATTTTCTCACTATAATCCGACCACGTGCTGAGCTTGTCATTAATAACTAACAAATTTGCAAGTCCTTTCTTGTAGAGGGGCTCCAACTTGGTGAAGAATTTATGTATACCAGTGTTCATAATTTGACCCTTCTCTTCAAGTTGTCTCATAAGATTTCTTTCAGTCAACACTTTACTGACTTCCAAAATCGTTTCATTTTTTTCTTCAATTTCCAACTCTTCCAATTCTTGACTGTTCTTGGAGTTGAGAAATTTGATGACCTCGGTGGCTTCATTGGGTTCATCTCCCAATTGCTTTATGACCTGCTTGATGGCTTCATTGGACCATTCAATCAGCTCCTGTTTCTCAAAAATAATTTGGATTGAAGGCCAAATGTCTTCCATGTCTTCATTTATCCTTTTCCAGATATTCTCTTCTACATGTGCCAATGTATTTCCCATGGCACAATCTTTTTCCATCATCTGCAATCTCTGGGACAATGTTTGGGACTTTTGTGTTTCTGTCATGAAGGCATCTTCAAAACTTGTACTTTGCTCCTGTAGGACCTTCACCTCCTGCCTCATATTCTTTAGCTCTTCTCCCTGTATAGACATGTTTTCCATGGATTCAACTAACTTAACTGAGTAATCTATAACTAATGTGGGAAGCACAATAGAATATGTTGTTCCTATTGTCATGGTTGTTGTAGGGAAACCTGTTTGAAGTAGAGATACAATGGGAACTACATCAAGAGGAACTACTGAAAGTCATGAACTTTGTTCCTTTTCTTTTATCAGCTTGTCCATTTTTGCTTCCATTGCTTTGATCTATGCACCTTGTTCCACTAGAAGATTGAACATCTCTTCCTTTTGTAGCTCTGTCTCTCCAAGTTCATTGGCCTAGGGTTTTTCTGTTGCTGATAGTTTCAATTACTTCTTTAGGACTTCTATGTCAACATTTTTCTTCTTGGTTATCTACTCCATGTATTTCGAATTTTCTAGATCAAAGCCTCCTTTGATCACCTTTTCCTCCAAGTATTTGATTCTGATATCTTTGGCAAGTGTGGACACTTTCTCCAATTTAAGCTGAGATTGCACATTATTCAAAGTAAGCTATAGTTTGGAAGCAGTAATAGTTGTATGTGTAAAAGTAGAGTATACCATTTCTCCAGCCTGCCTGTGCATATCTATTTGATCTAAAGGATGGACATCCTTTGCCTCAAATTCAAAAGTAGTTTGCTTGAAATCTATTGCTGACTTTGGTTTAGGGACCTTGGCCTACAAGAATTCCATATGCATCCTTCCCTTCTCTGTATCATATGATGAGATGAGCCTGTGTTGGACGGAGTAAGATTGCTTCCTAAATTGAGAAGATATATTATCATGAATGGCTTCATTCCTCTACTTGATTTCTTTATATCTCTAAAACATATCCAGCTGCCTCTACTTTGTAGATGAATCTGGTGTCTGAGGTATAGTAGTTGGAATCTCTTTAGTAGTCGAGGATGATGGGGACTTTGTGGTACCACTATCCAACTTAAAAGTCTGCAAACCTGAGAGTACAATAGTACCTGGTGTGTCCTCTAGTGGTGGGAAGTCTATTTTAGATCTTGTTTTAATCTTCTTTGTGTATATTTTGAATTATTTGGCTGAGACTTTTGTAACTGATGGGGAATCATCCTCTCTCAATCTCTTATCTATCTTTTCTCTGGGTATGGGTGTCTCTGAATATGTTCTGGAAAGTACCTTCTCCTCGGCCTCCTGCAATGTATTTTCTACCTAAGTGTGTTAGTTCATATATTTCTCTATTTCTAGCCTATGAGTATGCACATAGGGTGTAGCTTTTTCTTCAAATCTCAACTTGGAAATGACCCCAAAGGGGTCATAGGACCATGTGACACTGAGAGGGAAGTTCATTTGTTTAAGCATGGGGTCTACTTCCTCTCTTGTTGCTCTATTGTTGCAAATGAAAAGTCCTATCTGTGTTTTGATCCGGAACTGAGATTTCTTCTTGGCTTCCACGAAATGAATGTTGTCAGACTGAATTATTTGCCTAATGTAATCCAAGGGAAATATTCTCATTGAAAGATACCTAGGCTGTTTATATGGTGGCAGCTCTGAACCATACACTCTTATTTCTGTGAATGACTGGTAGAGATACCAATCCCCTATTTTCACCTTTTCATTGAGATGTAAAACCTTCTTAATGTCCTCACTTATCCTTGGAATCTGCTGGCCACTCAGCAAACAAATTGCTGGATAGATAAATTGATCGATGAAGTCTGTGACAGTGAATTCTTTTGATTGTCTTTTGATTAAGGAAGTCTAGAAGACATCAGACTACGACTATCCTTGTTGATCAAGCTTCTACACTAGGAATGGAAACTTATCTATTTGAAAGAAAATAAACATGTACATGAGAATTGAAGAATATCTGAACATTCCTTCAGTTAAAAACTGAAGGAATTGTTCATGAATTACATTTGCTAAGAAGTGACCATAGTCAAAGGTGACTAATAGTCCTTCTTTTGAAGAAAAGGTGGATAGAAATCCTAGAATAGGCTCATCTATCCATTCACCTAAATAGTAACCAAGAATAGATGACAAGTCAGAGATAATCTGTCTGGTCCTTTGAGGGAACATGTAAGAGGGATATGGGGGATTTTTCTTAGGGAGTTGAGAGTCTTCAGGGAGGAAAACTTCAAAAATTGTGGCTCTCTGGGGGAAGGTTAATTTCTGATAAATTTCTTTGAGTGATTCAAGGGAAAAAGGGGCAAGGGAATCACTGTGGGGGACCTACAACATTTGATTTATGCTATCGGCTATAATGGTGAAGAGAATTTCACCATTTGGGGAAATAATATCCCTCTTACTTGAAAGGTAAGAGGCTTGGAATTTTAAAAAGAATTCAAGAAAATGATAGGACTGGGGGAAAACAAACATAGGAAGTCTTAACTGCTATAGGTTTATTTTATTAGATTGATCGAGGAAATTATCGTGAAACCAGCAGAGAAATTCAAAGAGGTCGAATTCACACTATGTTTCGGCAACCTTATAGTCTTTGTCAGTGAGCAAAATGTGGTCTAAGTTGACAGGAGGAGTGAGCATAGAATTCACCACAGGGGCGATTTTGGGTGCCATTGTAGTATAAGAACGAAAGGGGAAGGTTGTAACAAAAGGAATTTGTAGTAAGTTTCAATAATTCAGGGGAATTCGGTGGTAGACCTTTGTAAATTGATCAAAGACAAGTGATGGGAATGCTATTGTGATATCAGAGCACACAGGAGCGAGATAAATATTCATTAAGCGAGGAAGGAAAGGTGTAATTGTAGATGAAAATTCAATTTTTATTAGCCACGAACTGGGCTTAACCGTTGGATTAATGGTCTTGATATTGCATTGATTTATGTAATGGTGCAGATGAACAGAAAGAACCTTAATGGCGAGTGAAACGGTCGCATATGTGGTAGTTGAGGATTGTTGGGTGAATGGCACGGGACTGTTGGAGGGAGTGGTGGGAGGAGGGACATGTGGTGTGATGGGAATGGTGGTTGAGACAGGATGTGGAGGCGACAGTTGGCGGGAAAGCGGGTTGCGGTGGAAGGCAAAACCACTTTTGGAGGGGGGGTAGGAGGTATCGGGTAAGCGAGGGGGGGTCTGAAATCCTACGGTGTTGACAGGTAAGGGGGTGGGAAACTGCTTTTTGAACCCCCCCCCCCTCCTCCCCCCCACCATTAAATATTATCACTGCAGAGGGGTCCGAAAACATTCATGGGTCATCGGATCAGTGTAGGGGATGATTGGGGATTGCGAAATGGAGGGGGGTTAACACTGGTTGGCCCCATAACTTTATTTTGAGCATATGCTTTATAAACCAAAGTCCAAACTTTGGACAATGAACCACTTAGCTTATTACATCGAAAAACTGTTACTTTCCTATTCTCATGCATTTTAAAGAAAATGAGGGTGCATTTTAAATGTGAAAACCCTATCAATTTTTTCATTATAAAGAGATTAAGAATATTTCTTTCATCTCACTAAACTAATATAATCAATGAAATTAATCTAGATTAAACATTTGGATTAACTTTATTCACCTATTCTACCTATCTAATCTTAGCCAAGATTACACTATTTGGCTAAGTTATTCACTCTAATCTAATTAACATAAATTGAAAACAACTTGAACATGCTTAAATTGTATGTTTCAAGCAGAAAGGGGTTGTGGCATTTAAACAAGTTGCACACGATTTCATGAATTTATTCTTTACAAATCCAAAAGGATAGTAGTGGTACTTAAAATAACATCACTTTCACATTTATTCATTTTTTTGTGTAGTTCATTTATCATTTCTTTTCTTTTTCCTTTTTTTCTATTTTTTGTATTTATACCCTCTTTTCACTTTTTATTTTCATTTTTCTATCTTTTTATTGGAAATCATTTGGAGAAAGCAATACTATTTACAATCTGAAACACTGAAAACAATTATTCAATGATCATTTGCTCCTATAAACTATAGGACCCTAACAGTGGCTCCAACTGGGGATGGCACTTCCTGGTGAAGTGTCACAACACTGTAGACTAGTAGCCTTGAATCCTCATATTTAGCATTGGTTGCATCTGATTTTTTTGTTTTCTGTAGTTATGGTGGCAAAATGTCTCAAATCTCAGGGCCTTCTCCATAGGCTTCAACTTTCAGACATAAGCTACTCACTCATTATAGTACAAAGGTAAATGGTATATACAATGGGTGTGATAAAAGCACTTTCTTATTCCTGAAAAACATAATGCGTTAGCTTCCTTCCATTGACAGGTCCTCTAGGTAATTTGTTCCATCTGTGTTCTTCAGAAAATATGCATGGTTACCTTAGTAGGAATCAATAATGTAAGGTCCCAACCACAAGTTGTCAAACTTACCATTCTTTCCTTTTTCTTCCCTTCTAGAATCCCATTTCAGAACATGATTTCCGATCTGAAATTCATTAGCTTTAGTCCTTCGATCAAATGTCTTCTTGATGCTATCTTGGATCAACTAAGTTCTGTTATGAACTACTTCTCTGGTCTTATGCAAATGAATGGTCTGGTTTATTCTCCTTTGTAAATTATTTGGTTCCACCTCCAATTCTTGCATCATCTTTAAAAAAGGGATTCCCAATGAGGTTGGAAAAACAACATCTATCCCATAAACTAGTTGATATGGAGACATGCCTATTATCTTTTTGGTAGAAAGCCTATCTACTCACAATGCATTAACTAGCTTGTTGTGCCATGATTTTTTATTGTCCTGCAACAACTTTTTAATAATGTAAACTAAGCTTTTATTGGAAGATTCTGCCAGTCCATTTCTCTGAGGGTAATAGGTTGTAGAATGTCCCAATGTTATTTAATATTTGTTGAAAAAATATACCATCATTTTTACCTAATAGTTGCAGCATTTTCAGTAATAATTTTCCTAGGGAAACCAAATCTTGCAAGGATATTGTTCTCCAGGGATTTTATGATGACTACATCGGAAGCTTGTTTGGTAGGTATGGCTTCTATCCATTCTGTAAAGTAATCAGTGGTTTTCAGAATCCACTTGTGTTGGGAAGATGAGGAAGGGTGGATTTCTCCTATGAAGTCAAGGCCTTATTTTCGAAAAGGGGTTTCAATAGATATAGGCCTCAAGGGTAAAGGAAAGAGTTTCTTTTTACCGTCGAATATTTGGCATTTATGGCATGAAGTAACTTTCTTTTGGATATCAAAAAATAGGGTGGGCCAATAAAAACCTGCCCTCAGAATCTTGTTTGCAGTATTCTTCCAATACAGGTGTCCACCGCAGTATCCTTCATGGAACTCTTGCATGACTCTATCTGCTTCATTTTTCAGCAAACAGTTTAGTAAAACACCACCAACATCTTTCCAATACAGGTTTTCATCCAAATTACAAAACTTGACAGCTTTAAGTTTAATAAATCTAGCCTTTGTTTTAGTTAAACCAAGAGGAGCTTGTAAATTATGTAGAACATAAATAATGTTTGCATACAAGGAGAGGTAGAAAAATCTTTTGCTACCATTAGAGTCGCAAACTCATCTAGTTCATTAAATATTGGTAGAAAATTTATATTTAAAGCATGTAAGTTAGATTATGCCATTAACTTTGCTAACCCTTGACCTTTTATGAGTTTAGTGGGTCAGATTTCAATATCATATTCTAATATAATAGCAATCCTCTTACCTCTTTTCCCATCAGGACCATTTTTAGTCAGTATATCTTTAACTACTGCACTTGGAACAAAAGAAATGATGTGCCAATGAAGAATATACACTATAAAAGTTTTTATGGCCTTTACCAGGGCAAAAGCTTGTTTTTCCATAATTTCATATTTAAATGTTGCATCTCACAAAGCTTTGCTAAAGAAAGTAATAGGTTGTTCATAGAACTCATCGCTCTTTTGTAGGAGAACTGTAGCAATGGTGTGCTCAAAAGCAAATGAAAAAATCAGGAAATCTTTAGTAAAATCTGGACTAATTAACACAGGTTCCTGAGTTAAAGCCTACTTAACATTATTAAATGATTGTCTAGCTTCCATGTTCCATTTCACCTTAGTGTCTTTCTTTAGCATGTTGGTTATATTCTTTAAAAGCTCAGCTAAATTCGGAACGAATCTCCTTAGAAAATTTATCTGTCCAATAAAAGATTGAACTTCCTTTTTTTTTTTTTTTTTTTTTTTTTT
>APFE031208857.1:48713-63291 GCA_000404065.3 Pinus taeda
TGAATTTCTCCAACTAATTAATTCAAAATAAATTAATTAATTATTTCCAAGTAGCTGTTAAGACTAAATTCGATTTTAATTCACAATTTAATTTAAGGACAAATTAAATTGGAATATTCTTGTTGCCATATTTCAACAGTAGTGCCACAGGATCCACTAGTCCTCTACGTACCCAATGGGATAAAACGATGAGTTAATGAGGGTTTTGAAGTCCTCCCACTTAGTCACTGGAGGTTCTCCCTCCAACCTCAGGGTCTCTGTGTGGCTCTCCCACCAAGTCAATGCATGGCCCTCTAATTTTTGTCATGCAAATGATATCTTTTGTCCTTCCTCAATTTGATGGACATTGAAATAAACTTCCAGTTTCTACAACCAATGGTTCAACTTTAGAACATCGATCTTGTCATGGTATGACTTGATATTGACCTTCACTTCCATTTTAAATAGGGACTACAATTGGTTCACAATACTCAAATTGGTTTGATCTTTTCCAGATTATTTCTTCAACTGGTTCTTTGTTTATTCCCGATCTCCCAATTCCCCTTCTGATTTGTTCTCTGTATTTGAACCCCCATCTTCTCCAAATATCCCAAGCTTATTGCTCAGGGCCACCATGAGGAGGTTTACATTGCGATTTATATCTGTATTAGAGACATTTTGAGGTCTAAAATGGGTTTCCTAAGTAATATTATAAAAAATAGTGGAAATAATAAAATAATATTAGATTACATCATCAAATTTTAGAGGGAAAAAGTAAAAATTTGTTTTTTCAACCCATATTTTTAACTTATCTCCCTACAATTTTACTCAAATTTCAAGTGGGGCCACTTGTTGGATGCGAAATTCAATTCCTCATACAAGAAGTATCCATGTCGCATACTTTCAATGAACTCTGCTACACGAAAAATGAGAAATACATGAAAAACTTGGTTGCAATCACATTTTCATGTATTTCTCATTTTCATGTAGTAGGGTCCATCAAAAGTATGCAATATGTGCCTTTGATGAGGAATTAAATTCTAGATACAACTAGTTCTCCCGCTTGAAATTTGTGTAGACCCGTAGGGAGATAAGTTGAAAAAACTAATCTTTTAATCTTTTAATCTTTTTACTTTTTCACTCCAAAAATGGTGAATCATCCCCCATGGTTGAAATCATCATCTTGATTCCTATTGGTTCTTATAAAGTTGATTTTGGTTGTACATTTTTGTTTTGAGGCTCATTTTAGACCTCAAAATTTTTCTAATGGCGACTTGTTGTTCGAGCTGCAAAAAACTCACCTTTGCAGGGTCACAAGGGTCATTTACAGTTTCGTCTGCCATGATTAAGGTTTTACGATTTTCGGCCCTACCGATCTAGATCCATTCAAATCTCCACAAAATAACTAAATAAAATTTCTCTCATACCAATATCATTCGTAAAATTTTGTGGATATTCCACTAGATAGTTCATCATAATAGATCTAATAATATTATATTAAAAATATGAAATTTGACACTATTACAGTTTTATTAAATTTCTAGATCTATAGATTTTACTATAATTAGTGCATGCATGAGAATGGAATTTATTCATAAAATAGAGAATGGAAAATAAAACCTCACAAACACACATAAGACACAAGATATCCTCCGGGAAACTCTTTCAGGAGAAAACCCAATTGGAAGGTGAGGTCACTCTACTATGTTTCTCTGTCTGGAAATATGGCTAAAGGTACAAAGAAGTATGGCCTATGGCCCGTGGGCTACTAAAATGCACAAATCCCCCCTGTGTGCTCTACCTCCTATCACTCTTGGCTATTTTTTCTCAGCTATCGAACAAATGTACTCGAAAGAATGGAATTTCTCTTCCTCCTAGTGGCATGGTTATAACACAACATGATAGCCTACTAGTGGTTAAGTTTGACTACATCAACTCTTAACCAGAGTTACAATATAGAATCTTCTAGATTCTGTTACATAACAATCACGAGGCTAGCCCCTTTTTCCATGAATAATGGGGGCTGACGCAACATCCTCTCGAACCATGATGGTGAAAACAGGAAAATCAACTTCTGAGTGGTATAACTTTTGCATACGGAATCCGAATGACACACTTCTTGTGTCATTGGAAAGATATCCATGTGTAGAATAGGATGAAAACGTGTCACAAAAAGTAGAAACTTTTCACCCAAAAATCATCATTTGATGCTTCAAAATTCTCCTGGAATGTTTTAGACTCTGTTTTGTCAAATTGGGTCTCGATGGTAAAAATGGTCTTGTGAGTTGATTCCTCCACTTTTTCCACTCCAAATGCATTGAGATGGATGAAAAACAATATAATGATCCAATCTGGAACAATCATCTGATAGATCACGTAAGTTCATAAGGGTTCAAACAATGACATATAGCATTGTTCTCACCACGTAAATCATATCCATGCTCTTAAAGCATTCTAAATGCATTGGTATCCTTGATTCGCTCCCACATTTAATGATTTAAAATAAACTCATACCATGACCATTTGGATTGAATTTGATTTCATGAAGATCTAAAAGTGATCATTTGTTTTACTATTTTGGTCTACATGGGTCAAGAAAATGAATTTTTCTCCCTATTTTCCACTTCTGCAAGACTTGCCAAATTCTCCTCCACGTTTACACAACTCTAAACATGTAGATCATGATAGTGGATTCTTTAAACCTATATACCATAATCCTACATGTGATCATGTATCCATTTTTTTTAGATCTCTATATTCCACTTGTTAAGTGGATTGTTTAGACCAATATACCATAATCCTACATGTGATCATGTATCCATTGTTTTTAGATCTCTACTAAGATGCAAGCTCATAAAATACAAATGAATCTAGATCTTCAATAAGTTGTAACAAAGATGTGTTAAACTAAACCGAAAATTTAACCATTGGATATGTTAGTTGCACCAATTTAAGTTGTGATTTCATTTAATAATGAAATAGTTTCAATAGCTTACTTTTTCTTTTCAAGTGCAACAAACATCATTTATTTTCATGGAAGGAATATGTCAAAGATTTATTGCATTCAATTTAGATGAAGTGATACACAGTCTTACAATCTGATGCATAGAATTGGTCCAAGAGCATTCAATGAAAAAAGGAGAAACAAAAAGATTGTTTTCACAACCACCAAATGTGAGTTGAGACTCTGTTAGGACGAGTCAAATCCTAAGAATCGTCACATCGATTCAGGCCAAAAAATTCCCTCCAAGGATTAAATTGAAGCAAGTAAATTGATAAGTCTTGGGCTATTAGTCGAAGGCAAATTTTAGCCTAACAAAACTCTAGAATTAGACTTTTCAGAAATCGATGGGACTTCGAGATTAGATTAGAACAACCCTTTCTGTTTGATAAACTTTTATTTTATTCCAATAATTATTATAAAAGGAGAGGGAATTATTTTTAATGAGGGGCACACGCACTCAAAGGCTAAGGTTGTAGGTTGTAGCATAGAGGGAGGGAAATGTTAGATTAATCTATACAGTGACTGCGGAACTTATTAAATTTAAATTTTTTTGTAAGTGTTTTGATTTGATTTGATTCAATTAATTAATGCTTATATTATTTTTATTTCCGTAGTCGCTTTTTATTCATGTTCTTATGAATTTTTTGTAATTTTATTTCTAAAAATTATGAAGAAAGAACTTTTTCATTCTTTGACTTGGATCTATGAACAGGAAGTGAATTATTGCATTTATCATCTATTGTGTTAGTTCAATTTACATGTGTTTACATTCAATCATACTCGTCCTTCAATGACTTGTGCCTTAAGAATGACGTTTCTCTTAACATTTCTCTAGTTCAGGTTCCTGTGAATTATTTCTAGGGATTTAGATTGATGTGAATATTATTCTATATAAATTGAATTAATATATATGTTGTAGTAATATCTAATTTATTATTTCATTTCATTATTTGTCTATTAAATTGTTTCATAAATGAATAATTGAAAGATAATTCAATTTACATAAATTGTTATGGTTATCTTTCGAGTTTGCCTTATCCGAGAATAGGATTACATAGTTAGCTATTTGCATTTGGTATTTAGTCTTGATGAAAAATATGTAAACAAATTCATATTGCTTTGTATTTTTTTTTTTAATATTGGAAGCTTACATTATTGTAGTGTTCCATCTTTTATTATATATCATCAAGAATTATCATTATTCTAGATTATAATTACATTAATAGTTTGGACTTAGGAATTAGCTTGCTTCTTAAATAGTCAGTCGCTTGCTTAGACTGAATTTCACTCATTCTTCACTAGTTATAGTGTTTTTTGGTTTTCACTCTTTTGTATCATATTATTGTACATTTTTTGTACTACATGTTCTGATTTGTTCTTGTATATTATGTATTAACCGCATTATTGTATTATTGGTCATATTTACCTCATGGATTAGGTGCATTAACATAAACAATAGTTTTAGATTAACTTTAGGATAAAAATAGGATATACCTTGGTATTTTCCTTCAAAAGAGGAAAAGGCATTCATGCCAACTGAACCTTTAAACATGTCAGGGGTGGCCATCCCAAACAACTTGGGCTATTTAAAGAGCCTTGGTCTGGGCCACATCCCCTTTGTTGACAAAGGTAAATAGCGAGAATCCACACATACCTAAAGGTTCAAAAGATAGGGAAACAAATAAAATGCCCCAACAGCCAAATTAATTATTTTTTCTATTAGTTTTCTCTTATAATTTTATACTCTTCAAATTTAAGGGCTATTTTGAGGCCCTAAATGACATTTTTAAAAACTAAGAAAATCCAAGGAACCTATTTGTGGTAGCACATATGGTGCTAGAAACCTCAAATGAGAGAGATTGGAAATATTTTTTCCCATGGCATACTAAAAGTGGAAAAAGGAATCAGCCTGAGTAAATTATAGCTAAAATGGTGAAGAGGAAAATAAAGCACCATTCTACTTTTAGGAAGTATAACTCCTTAGTCAGGACTCATATTGGGACACAAAAACAACCCATGAAAATCTCTTAGATGGTAGAAATCCTCCATAGGTTCAAAATTGGAATGGTTAAGAATTAGGAAGCAAGAAAAGACAAGAAAAGTGGTGGAAAAGGCCTTAATCCATTTTATTACTCATTGTATTGATCCCAAGATATGAATTTAGAATACATCAATTGGACTATTCTATATATAAATATCACTGACAACACATTAGTGGATCAAAACAACACCCCATCAAGGATAAGGTTTACAACTCATGTATATGTGGTATTGGACTTTGTGATTGCCTAGGGACTCACAATCTAATAGGAATTTGGGCAACCTAAATCTTAGGGAATTATCTAGAAAATGATTGGCCAAATTAGGGGAAGCATTGGGTAGATGAGGAAAACTTCAAAAGATAATAACATTTAGCCCAAAAATTAAATTTGGACAAATGAAGAGTTCATGAAAATCTAATAAAGAGTAGAATTCTATTTTCCAACCATGATTTTGAATTGAGTAGTATAAATTAATAGGAAATAAAAAGATGACCTCTAACAACCTTTAGGGGTATATAACGTCCAAGATGCTAATTTTTTTTGCATAGATCTAACTTTACCTACTATCTAATATAATTTTTGTATGCACATTGCAAAAAAGAGGTACAAGTATACCATATATACTAGGTTGGGTTCAAAATATGGACTAGAGTCATGGCATATGCTCAAGGGTCCTACAACCATGAAGAATGGGGAGTCATAGAGATCTAAGTCCTAAAAATATTGAGACGGACTCAAATGGTTGTGGGAAAGAAAGAGTAGAGAATAGAGGGTTGGTTGATACAATGAGAAGTTTGAAGATGAAGATACTCATTTATAAAGTTGAGAATGTTAGATAAATTAAAGCTCAAGAAGAGAAACATCTCATGAATGCTAATATTATGCAAATTATAATTCATTTACATCCAAAAATAAACCAAGCCTCTATATCCAAATAAGATGTAGAATATAGAATGTATTATAGAAAATAAGATTCCTAAGTTTAAAGGTAATGTAGGACTCACATTAGCCATTAGTGTCATTTCCCAAGGAAATTAGTGACGAAAACATACACATCCTCTGAGTTTAAAAGTAGGAAAAATTTGTATCTAGTTAGACATCAAAGGATAAAGTCCAAGAATAATGATTTAAAGGAATGATCTTAGAAAAATAAAGCCTCCTACATTCAATGGAGACCATAAAAAGGGTGAGTGGATAGAGGCCTAACTATTGAAAATGAGAAAATATTTTCAATTGCACAATTACTCATTTAATTTGCAGGTTGGAATAGCCATTTATCACTTTCATCACAAGGCATCCATGTTGTGGGATCATCTCAAGTAAGTCAAGAATTTGGACGAGAAGAATATATCTTGGAAGATATTCAAAGATTACTTTTAAGAGAAATATCTATCAAAGCATCTTTATGATAGAAAGATGCAAGAGTTCTTTGAACTCAAGTTGGAAAGATGATAATGGAGTAATATAAGAGGAATTTTTTTGAGTTGTTGAATTATTTCAACTTTATTAAATATGGGAAATTCAAGAACCATATGTTTTGTTGTAGCCATATCCTACAAGTTCAAATTCCAAGACTCTTCTTAAAGTTAACTTTGCCAAGACACTATTTAATAGTACCTAATGTCACTATTATAAAGAAAATTATCAATGTCGAATTTGAAACTATTTACTGGCTTCCAAAATGTTTTGGAGCTATTGTTTCCATACATATTATTATGACTTCTCCTTCTATTCATTCTTCCATAGAGTGGCATGTTTTCCACCATGTTTTTAAGCGGGGAGACTATATGTTGGGCAGGGTCCCCTTAGGTCCAAGTTTTGTCAAAGTATTGTAAAGTCTCCACATTTTGAGGAGAGGAGTGCACTTTGCACAGAGTTTTAGGAGTCATAGAGGCCACTGTGGACCTTGAAATTTGTGAGGCTGCGAGGTATGCCTCATTGTGGGCTTCCAAGGAACCCACCCATGTTACAAAGAACAAGTTGTTCTGGGTCTTGTTCGAATTTGATTTGCACACCGTAATCAACCAAAAGCCGAGATTTTCACCAATGTTATTTGATCAAAAACTGAGATTGTCACCAATGTTATTTGAGCAATACAAGAAGATTACTGATTTCAAGGCATAATTCCACCATGTACACATCTGCATCGCAAAGGATCTGGAGGAAGTATGGTACGAGCTACCCTACTTATTCAATGATTAGGACATCGCACAAGTGGTGAGTAATTGGATAACTCCACCCACAGAAGGAGCAGAGACAGTGCAAGTAGGTCCCAGTCGTTCCAAAAAATATGGTTCAGGTGAGCTGATTGTTAAGAAACTAACTAAGAAGGACAATAAAAAGGGGACTAAGAAAATCACCATTGATTTGAAGAAGGGCACTGCGCCAGAGAAAGAGCACGAAGTTGAGCAGGAGGAAGAGGCCACCATAGGAGGCGATCAAGGTGGTAAGGACCCTATTGTTGATACTGAGGAGGTAACATCCCCCTTTATTGTTAAATGGTGACAACCAAGTGTTGGAGGTGTGCGGAAGAAGAATAAGTCCAACAAATCCGGTAGTGTAGAGCCGATGGTCTTCACTGAGGGGGACATCAACGAAATTGGGGACATTGTCCGCACGGTGACGGACGATTTGTGGGTCAATATTGAAGATCAATACAAGGCATTTTTTATAGAGGTCCAGCAGGGCCTCACGGAGTTGAAGGTTTAGGCGAGCATGGTTCAAGCGAGCATGGCTCAGGCGAGCGTGACTAAAGTGAGTGCAACACCATTTAGCACAACTACATTTGTCACATCTAACCTTCACATCGTGCAACTACCAGGCAAAACTTTGCATTTTGAGATTGTCGATGATTAGGAGCGCGCGCAGTATTGGAAGAATCTAAGCATCAACCTGATGGCAGTCCCCATCCAAACGTTGCATGAATTACATGAGGGAGTCAAAGAGAAGATGAAGGTGTGTGAGCAACACACCTTGCTAGTGATTAAGGAAGTCAAGCAGGACAATAAGAAGATGTTCAAAGAAAATAATCAGGCCATCCAAGATCACAATGAGGTAGTTGCGCACAGGCAACAGTTAGAGGAGACCACCACCATTGCTTGCAACGAGTTTCCTGAGCTCCACATCTAGATAGAAGCAGCACCAGAAGAGAAGCTTCAAAATTTGGCAGTTGCAATCAAAGAATCCAAGGCAGAGACTGATAAGGTCATATTTGAGTTGGAGATGTAAATCGCAGAGTAGTAGATGAAGATGCAGTCGGAATTTCCACCAAAAGTTCGCGAGGAGCGTGAAGCTGATATCAAAGTTGCAATGGAAGAAATAGCCACTACAGTCAAGGATTATAGTCAATTTTTTTAAGACACCATGGAGATATGGACCTCGCTGCAGGAGGACCCACATGTACAAAATATGGAGGTAGTGATCCATGTTAAGTAGCAACAATTCGATACCATCAAAGTGATGACTCAAAATCTAGCACATGCACAATGATATGCTCGTCTATAGCATGAGAAGTTTTTACAGGGACAAATTGATGAGCTGCAACACAAAGAGAAGATCATTTCAACATAGATGCAACCATGGGCCGATGAAGCCATTCAGCTCTCACAAATAGTGGAGAGCAAGTTGAAGAACATGAGGCACATGTAGAGAACCATCGGTATGGCAACAACAGGGCCATCGACAGAGAAGTTGGTCGAAGAAGTATGTCAGGCCGCCACAGAGTGCGCATAGACAGTTCAACCATTGAAGGATGCATACAACGGTCTCAAAGCAAAGATTCAGGATGTACCAGCTGAGTGACTCGGTACGAGTCACATATTTGTGTTGGGGGCCTATTGGGCAAGGTCCCCTTAGGTCCAAGTTTTGTTAATGTATTGTAAATTCTCCGCATTTTGAGGATCGGAGCACGCTTCGTGCAGAGTTTTAGGAGTCGTAGGGGCTTTTAGACGGGTCAAAACCCCTTATTTTGTAAAGGGATGGGATTAATTTGTGTATTTTGAGCTCCGCCCATGGTTTGCAACCATGGTATTGTAAGGGAAAAAGGTATATAAAGGGTTGTCCTAACAAGTCATAGGAGCCATGTGATAATTGATTCATGTTTTGATACTTCAAGTCTCTTTTTTTGTGTTAGCGAAAAGGGGAAGGCTCCAGCAGCTATGTGCACGGAGGCCTTGGTAGGTCTGCACTTGTGTGCACAGGGTACAAAATATTGTACTGAAGGATATGAAGTTAATAAAGAAGAATTTTGAAGACATATTTGTGTATTTAACTATGTTTGCATACTTTCATTTTTCATTTTACTTTATGCAATTATTGTTTACTTTTACGTTCATTGTAAAATATAAAGATCTGAATTGACATATGAATGTTGTTACAGTCATTTACATTTAGGATCCATTGACTTATGCACAATAGATAGAACCTTAGATTTGTGAGATACTCTTTTTATATGAATAGATCGGATTTGGCATTAAGTAAGATCATGTAGCGCAGTCATAGGTCTATATGTAAGTCATATTAGGGCAAGATACACACTACATAAACCCTCTGGATGTGGAAACCTTCCAGCATCCCCCTATATTGCCTTGGGTGAGACTACAGTCTGCGTGTGCAGATTATCGCCGAAAGGGCCGGTGGTAAAGGGTTTTGTTGGTTAGTGCAACTAACTTTGAACCTAGGTCTGGACCCCTCAAGCCAACACTATACCTACAAGCAAAAACCTCATTGGATCATAATGTCACAGTTTAAGAGATCCAAGAATATTTTTTGCACATTATATGCCAAATGACACCTTGGGAATCATGATTCATAGCAAATAGACATATTATGTTTGTTGATAAGGAGCTAGTCATGGCTCAGAGTGAGACTTGGCTCGAGTTAGAAAGGTCTATTTTCTTAAGCAGTAGATTTCCCAAAGACTAGCATTGTAGCATAGATTTCAACTTAACTCCAAAATAATAACTCAATTTCATTAAGCAAGAGGATAAACCCAAGTATGAAGCACATATAGTAATTGGTAAACTTTACACACACTTTACAGGGTTGTGAAGATAGTTGCAACAAATACACTATCTAGAAATTCATTCATTAGGGATGTTGCATAGAATGCAAATGGTAAGGATTTCGAGGTTCCTGGATTTTGGAACGACCTTCATGAAGCATTAGAAAAAACTGGTAAGAAAATTTCCTACATTAATGTACCATTATGGAAGTAATTATGAAGCAGAAATCATGAGTGGAAACATTCTAGTTTTTCGAAATTGCATGGTTCTAAGATTAGAGATTTCAAGGAAACAACCATGTTAGAAGTGAAGGCTCTATGAAAATAATCCAGGTCATGGTTTGCAGATGGTGAAAGAAGCTTGTCAAATAATCAATATGGAAAAGCATATGCTTGGTATCATGAAACATATCGCCTAGATTATTGGGGTTTTGGATATTATGAAGCAAAAGATGAGAACAACCCTCATTTTATAAGCTTTGCATGAGTTATTAATGACAAACTACTTTGGATAAAACATTAGAGGACTACTGCACTAAGTGTTGTGTATTATGCCCATAATCAATGTGGAAATTATCTCACAAGATAGTGGGCTTGCTCGATAAAAAAGGAAAACAACACCTTGTTTCTGCTACCATGATTTTACAAGGGGCCTTAGTAACAGAGCTCTGATTTCCTAGGCACTAAATTTACTATATATGATAGTCAACTACCAAACAAATTTTAAGCAAGCTAGTCAACTAGGAGAACAAGTTGATCAAGGTGTAGTTCATCTCTAGTTTGACACCATAAGAGTGTCTGCTGGTTTGATTTGCGGAAGGACTCTGTTGCTCTAGTCTAGGAAATGATGATAGTTGTATGCAACATATGCAAACACAGTTTCTTACTTGGATATATGCATGGAGCCTTCCAGTAGACAATTGCAAAAGTATACTTTTGTGGAAAGTGGTAAGGAATCCTCAGTGGTGTACAATTCTAATAAAAGCCAGAACAATCATGCAATTGCTCAAATTAAGGATGTTATACGTGATGGTATGATAGTTGTTAAAAATACACTTGAAGATAGAGTTTTTATTAAAGGGCGGAATATTTTGAAGTTGATGCAAGCAAGCATTTCGTTACACTGTTAAGAAGACTATGCATGAGGCGTGCACAACTAGGAATTGAAGCCTTGTGGTTGTGCCCAAGGCTATCAAAAAATGTTGGATTAGACACAAAGGATGTCTGGGTTGGACTACAGGTGGCTATTGTTCTCAAAACCTAGCTGCTTGCCTCTACATCAAGAAAGGGAGATGGAAAAACAACCTGGAATTGGTGCTTCAAAACATAGCCAAGAGAAATGAGTCGATTTATATATTCATGTTGATTGGCCTTTATTGCATATTCTTTGACACTATGGAATGTATGCTAGAAAATGATATTCTTCCTCATTCCCTTGTCTTTATTTTAATGATCTATAGACTTTTTGAAAAGGAGAAATACAAAAAGTACAACATTTCTTGAATGAAATGCTTAATATACATTTGGTTTTTAGGCCTCATTGGCCTCATTTATACAATACTCTGATGCATGCAATTCACAAGCAAGGAGCATATGCCTTATGTTTATGGGGTTATTCTTTCATATTTTAACTTATATCACATATGGTTACCATTCTGATCTAGAGAACATAAGGTTTCATACCATTGTGGAGCAACATTGTCATAGTGATTTAAAAAATAGTTATTCAGACAAAAAATTTCAAATACACATTCTAAACAAATGGAGTTGAAATTCAAAAAACCGTGACATGGGTTTTTTGAAGAGCGATCTCAATTAACTTCTCAAAGAGTGGATTCGAAAAATTACAAACCATTCTATGGATTTCACTAAATATTTCGATGGATTTCACTTGATCTTCCAAGGGGTGATATAGAAGCCTGCTCCACTAAATGTAAAGTGATTTAGAGATGAAGCCAAAAAGGATTTCGATGTTAAAAGGAAAGCCTCATGGGAATAAGCATAGTTTTTATTTTCCATGACAATCCATGCTACAAGTGGCATGAAAAAGTTGCAGACTTTCTCCATTTCATTTGCTAAGGATGCGAAGGTCACAGAATGCCTTAAAACTATTGAAATTGATGGAGAAATGTATTATTGGAGAGAGTTTGTTCATTAGTTATGTGTGAGACTTAGATTAGGAATTTGTTACTACATTCTAAGTGGTTGTTCTAACTTCCCTATTTGCTTGTAAACTATGTATTCTTGATGCTTAATGAGAAAGTTGTAGAGCGTTGTGCCAGAGGTAGTCTCTAGGTGAAACTCCTCATGTGTGCACTGCTCAATTTGATGAATATGTTTATGTCTTCCATTTTTAACATGATATCAGAGCACAAGGTAAGGTTGGATAATTGAGTGTCATTGGTCGCCGAGAGAAGGTCAAGTGTGGCTTGTGGTGGCTGGAAAGAGGCTTGAGAGAGCCCTAGTGGAGATTTTGTTTTTCTCTAGTGAATCTAGATCAACGTTATTTTTACCTCAAACCTCGCGCTAGTCAAAGGCGGTCAAAGAAGGAAGCAACGTGGTTGTTAATCCCAAACATGCACTGATCCGCATCTCCTACACAATTTCTATTTAGCGTGGATCCGACATTTAAAATCGCGTTGTGGTTGTTATCTTGTTCATGCTCGAGCTGGTGTGACCTGCTTGGAGGAGCTTGGTCCAATCTATCGGATCTGTCAGCGGAGGAGAACGGTTTAAGTGTGGGTGTCATAGTTTCATGGAGGCAGCGATCGGTGCAGCAAAGTTCAAGGCAGCAGAGCGTGTGAGCCGGCGGTGTTATTTGGAGGTCGATTCGACTGGTGTTATCAAGAGGTCGTGTAGATCGTCGAGGTGAAAATATTTTCTTCGCATGTGTAGTTTGGTCGAACCGGCTGTGCAGCGAATGTCAAGTTGGCGGTGCAGCCAAAGGTCAAGCGATGGCAGCGGTGGCAGTTTGGCTGTCGTTGGAGCTGTGGCATCCCTGTGGAGTTGTGGTTTCCCATGGCAAACAACCTATGTGGAGCTATGGCATCCCTTTGTGGTGCACATCTGCCTATTAGCAACGAAGGAGAGGCACGACATCCCCAATGGAATTGTGGCTGAAACAGGGTGTAGGAAGGTGGATCCAATCTGCTGCAGATCAACATGTGGCGGATTGGAGAATTCTTGTGTTGTGTCATTGTTGTGGCATAAATTAGTGGTTGATTAACCAAGTTCGTTGTAGTGGCATAACCCTCAAATTCGTTCTGTTGTGGAGAGCTAAGATCCCTGGGCGATTTATATGATTGCTTTATAACTGAATTCAAGCTCCAGATTTGACCCAGATTTGACCGAGGTTCGAGCTCCAGTCTACAAGTTGGTGGTTCTGCCTAGGTGCTGCATTAATATTTAAAGGTCGGTCGCTTGGAGATCGTTTTATTTTGGGAGCAAGCCGAGGGTGTGTTATCATATTTCTCGTTCAATACTTTTTAAACAAAGGGTTTAAGGGGTTTCTATATACATTAAAAAAAGGGGGTTTGTTTTTTGTGCACCCATCTGAAAGGGGCTGTATTAAGAGCACCATTTTTTTGAGATTTAGAGAGAGCTATTTTTTTTCCATTGCTGGAGGTCGAAAGTTTTTTTGAGGTAGACCTATTAAGATGAATAATCAGATGGAAAAGGCATACCTGAATAAGAGTAATAAGCTCGACGGATCCAATTATTCTAATTTGAAATTCAAGTTTCAGAGCATTCTTGAGGGACAAAACCCATGGATGATTGCAAGCAGTGATGAATTGAAGCCAACCACAGCTACAGGAGGAACAACAACAACAATCCAGGACTAGGAAAAGAGTGAGAATAAAACAAAAGTGTCGTTAAAATTGTTAGTGAAATATTGTATTATTCCTCACATCCGAGAATGTAAATCAGCAAACAACATTTGGACAACTCTCAAGGACGTGTACGAGATCAAAAACACAAACTTCCTATTGTTTCTAAAAGGAAAGATTCTCTCCATTAAAATGGAGGAGAATGAATCAATGGTTTTGTTCATCTCTCGAATCAAGGAGCTCAAAGATAAGTTGGGCGACATAGGGGAGACAGTGTCAAACATTGATCTTGGCATGATTACCATGAATGGTATGACTGATGACTATCAGATGTTTATCACAGGCTTGAATGCGGGACAGAAAGCCCCCAAATTTGAAGAATTGACAGGAATCCTGATGCAAGAAGAAGAAAGGTGGATGACTCTGACACCCTAGAGTTTAGTTCTTGCTTTAATGGCGAAGAAAAAGTCCTTCATAGGGAAGGATGTTGAAAATAACAACAAGAAATGCTATAAATAGCATTGCTATAGATAGCATTTCAAGTACCAATGTTGAAAATAGCAACAAGGAATGATAAAATAGAAATGCTAAAAATAGCATTGTTATAAATAGCATTTCAGGATATATTCCAATTTTAATTAGTCCCTGAATTAAAATTAAGAATTAAAATTCGAATTTAGTCTCACTAGTTGTTTGAAAAATAATTAATTAATTCATCTTGAGT
>APFE031208857.1:63311-84922 GCA_000404065.3 Pinus taeda
GTTTGGTTTGCCAACAAAATAAAGTTGAAACAATTAAGACACCGGTCTATTACAACCTTTATCCATTCCAAGCCAACGTTGGGAGCAGGTTTCAATGGATTTTATCACAGGTTTACCCAAGTCTGAGGGAAAGAGTGTCATCATGGTGGTAGTTGACAGACTTACCAAGTATGCACACTTTTGTGCATTATCACATCCATTTAAGCCAGTACAGTTTCCACGGCATTTATGGAAACAATTCAAAAGCTACATGGAAATCCAAAGATTATTGTAATGACAGAGATCCCATTTTCACTGGAAATTTTGGACATAATTTATTTCGTGTCTTGGTACTCAGTTAGCTCATAAGCTCCATCTATCATCTCAATCTGATGGCAAACTAAGATATAAACAAATGTTTGGAAGGATATCTTCGTTGCTTTGTATCTGATAAACAGACACAATGGTCAAATGGTTGCCTCTGGCTGAATGGTGGTATAACACTTCCTTCCATACAGCAACAAAAATGACCCCATTTATGGCACTTTATGGGTATGAACCACCATCCATCACATCATATTTAAGAGAAAATTCTAAGGTTCAAGCAGTGGAACATCACATCGAACCTCAACAACAAGTCCTCCAACTCTTAAAGGATAACCTCGTGTTGCAACAGAATAGAATGAAACAACAAGCAGATCAACATCACAGCGAAAGAAGTTTTGATGTAGGTGATTGGGTATTCTTAAGGCTACAACCATATAAGCAAATGTCCCTCAAGCAAGCTAAGAAGGATAATAAATTATCACCAAAGTATTATGGTTCGTACAAGGTCTTGCAAAAGATTGTTACTATGGCATACAAATTAGAGCTTCCAGTAGCTTCTCGATTGCACCCAGTTTTCCATGTTTCATGTTTAAAGAAGGTTATAGGCGATAAGCTCCCAATTCAAACAATATTGCCAGAACTTGATGAGGAAGGAAAAATTATATTGAAACCAGAAGAAGTCATAGAAACAAGAACTCGACAGCGACGAAATCGATCAATTTCAGAGAGTCTTATCAAGTGGAAGAACTTATCTGTTGAAGATTCCACATGGGAGGATGATAATTTTATACAGAAGCTTCCATAACTACTCTAGCGTTGAGGACAACACTTTTTTGAAGGAGAGGGGCATGTTGGGTCCCTATAATAGTAGTGATTACCCCATTACTATTTTATTTGTACCCCTTATTAATATTGGTGTGCCCCTATTGTCCCCATATTATTATTACTTGGCCCCATAGAATCCCTCTATTGTTATTTTTGTGGCTTTATATTATTATTGTTAGGTCGGCTGGGTTATATTGTGACTCCTTAGACTCCTATCTATAGAAGGAGGTTTTATCATTTGAATCATCCAAGAATTGTTCATTTAATGTAATGTAAAGGAGGTTGCCCCCTCGAAGAGGCTAAATTCTAAGGCGTTGATCTATCTTTTCTATCTTTTCTTGAGTTGGTTTCATAACACGTTGGAACAAGATCACTGAGATCAACAGTGGATATGTGATAACGATATAAAGGCAGACTTGATAGGAGTTTAGGGAAGATTTAATGATATTTCAGGTCTAATAAACAACAGATTGGTGAATTTTCCCGTGTTTTAGCGTATTTCTCTATGTAAACAAAGAATGACTATTCTAAGGATTTCAAAGGCGCCAATGATTCTTCCATTATAAAACAGGTGGCCACCATCCCTGAAGACGTTTAGCAATGATTGCTTACGCTCAGAGGAGATCTGAGCGGACGAGAGTCGAGAGCTAGAGAGCTCAGAAGAGGAAACAAATAGACAACGTTGATTTCCTTAAATGCCACAGAAGACAGAAGATAGAGACAAGCAGTGATGAGACAGAGGGAAGATAGAGACAAAGAGTGAGAGAACGAGTCTGTGTACTCAAATAAGCTTGAGGGATTCAAGAAAAACTCCTATTGTTTTGTATCTGTTGTGTTGAGACTCAATTTGAGCTCACATTTTGTAAAACTCTGCTCTTGAAGACATAATAGAGTGGTCACCACTGAAGGCTGGAACAGGAGACATAACCCAAGAGTTTTGGGTGAACTCCATATTAAACTTGTTGTGTTATGTGTGTTTGTCTATTATGTTTCTCTAACTGCTCATTATCTATATTATTCGTAATCTTATCGGTCATTTGCACTAAGTAATATAGGAAAACCCATGCACATGAGTCTGTAATACCTTAATAATTGTCTAAGATCTCATTTACATATGAGAGCGGAAGGAATCAGTGGGATTGATGCGGTCAGAGATCAAAGTGACAGAGGTTAGAGCAGTCAAATACTAAAGGGCATAGAGGTGCATAGTTTTCAACTGACAAAGGCAATAGCAGTTAGAGACTTTGATGACAGAGGCATCATTCTGATTCAAGTTGGATATTTTTGTTCTGTATTTGCCAGAGCAACAACACTTGAGAGATAGAGAGAGAGAGAGACAGAGAGAGAGAGAGTGTTGAAAATAACAACACTTGTTTCGGGTTTGAGTTGAATGTCTTTCTTATTGAGAGGGAGTGTTGAAAATAGCAACAAGAAATGCTAAAAATAGAAATGCTATAAATAGAATTACTATAAATAGGGTACCGATGTTGAAAATAGCAACAAGGAATGATAAAATAGAAATGCTAAAAATAGCATTTCAGGATATATTCCAATTTTAATTAGTCTCTGAGTTAAAATTGAGAATTAAAATTCGGATTTTGTCTCAATAGCTGTTTGAAAAATAATTAATTAATTCATCTTGAGTTAATTAGTTGGAGAAAATCAAACATGAAGTCTTTGTGAAGACATGCAACAGTTATCCCTTTAATTGAGGAAGTTATCCCTTAATTAAGGAGATAAGGATGAGTTGTATTTGAGTTGTAATTAGTTAGCTCAGTTAACTAAGTTAAGTCCAGTTAGATTAGTTCCAACAGTTTATGGAACTGATTGTGAGTTCAGTTAGTCAATGCATGCATGCATGCAACTAGTGTTCTCCAAATAACTGGATATTCTCTCATAAATAACTCATGCATGTCAGTTCAGAAAGAGACCCACTTGAGATTAAAGGAAGGGACAATGTACTATCAATTGGAGGAATTTTCCTATATAGGAAACTCATCCATGCAGAAGGAATTCATCTCCTTTAGGATTGCGAAGTTATTTCAAAGGTTAGTGAGCAGTGTGTGAGGTAATCACACACAGTTGGCAGCTTGAGGACCCAAGAGAAACTGCACAAGGAAATAGGAGGCTTGGAGGGCAGAGGAGAAGGTTTGTGAGAAGCCTTTGACTGTCTATGAGCAGCAGTGAGGGATTGTACTGAGATTTGGATAGCTTCTGAGCTAAAGCTTTGTGTAATCCTGAGATATTTCCACTTGCATGATAATACAGATAGCGGGGTTTTTAGATGAGGCTTTCCCCAAAGTATTCTTCTGTGTTTCATGTGTATGATTTCTTCTTCTCTGTTGTATGTGTTCTGATTGATCTTGCTCAAATTGATTAACCTTTCGCAAAGTTTGATAATAGAAGTAGATCAAATATTTTGCTTTAGTTACATTGCATTATCAGGTGATCTACAGTGAGAATTTCTACAAAGGAAAGTGCAGGAAAGAAAGGCAGAGGTACACCACAAAGAAAGCCACCTAAAGGTACGTCTTCAAACAGAAGTGATTCAGGACCCAAATGTTTTTATTGTGGTAGAGTTGGTCACATTGCTAGAAATTGCCATAAGAAGAAGCTTGATGAAGGTCGACATAGACATAAGAAGCATGCAGGGCACTTTGCTGGTGAAGATCAAAATCAAAACTTCAGATTATGTGTATCTAATTCTGCTTTCTCTGCTGAGGATGATGAAGCAGAAACTTGGTTTGTGGACTCAAGAACTTCCACTCACATGACAGGTAACAAACGTTGGTTTGAAAATTTCAAAGAAACCAACAGTGGTGCTAATATCTACCTTGGTGATGATAGAGGGTACCAAATCAAAGGGTATGGTAATGTTCCTGTCGTATTTCCTAATGGAAATATTAGGCATATTCAAAATGTAATATATGTGCCCGGAATAAAAAAAGAATCTTATCTCTGTTTCTATGATAACAAATTATAACCTTAAGGTAGAGATTTTTAAGTCTTATTGTGTTATTGAAGATCTGTTGGATCGTATGAAGCCAACTGCATCAGGTATTCGAGTGGGAGGACTGTATAAGATGAATGTAAGAAGCGCACCACACCCAGCCTTGACTTCATCAGTTATGACTACAGAAGACTTATGGCATCAAAGATTCGATCATATCAATTTTAATGACTTGCTGCTACTTCATAAACAAGGTATGGTCAATGATATTCTTGTTTTAAAGGATGTTCATGTTGATTGTGAAGCATGTGCTCTTGGGAATATGCATAGAGATGATTTTCCTGTAAACTTAGATAGAAAGAAGAGACATATACTAGAGCTTGTGCACATTGATTTATGTGGGCCGATGCAGACGAGGTCATTAGGAGGTGCCTATTATTTCTTATTATTTGTTGATGAGTACATGAGATTTACTTGGGTATATTTTCTCAAAAAGAAGAGTCATAATTTTGAATAGTTTAAAGAGTTTAGAAGCATGATTGAAAAACAGACAGGGAAATTCATCAAAATTCTCCGCTCAAATCAAGGGGAAGAATACAAGAAGGGTGGTTTCATTAAATATTGCAAGGACCATGGGATAGTTCAGTAGTTCACAGTACCCCACACTCCTCAGCAGAACGAGGTTGCAGAGAGGAAGAACAGAACCCTTGTGGAGTGTGCACACAACATGTGAAAAGGTAAGAACTTGTCTAATGGATTTTGGGCAGAAGCAATAAATGCTACAATATATTTGAAGAATAGGAGTCCAACAAAAAGCCTTGATTTTAAAACTCCATTTGAAGCTTTATTAGGTTTTAAGCCTGTAGTTAATCATTTAAGATTTTTTCACTCTAAATCTTTTGCTCATGTTCCAAAAGAGGATAGGAAGAAACTAGATTCAAAGGCCATTAGATGCATTTTTGTTGGGTATTGCACATAGTTTAAAGCTTATAAATTGTTTAATCCCTCTACTCACAAAGTGTTTGCAAGTAGAGATGTAGTATTCCATGAGCAGGTTGATGATGGAAACCATGATAGAGGCAATGAAGAATGGCACATGCCTTTGGTGGCGGAAGATGAAAGTGATGAAACAAGGGACACCTAGAAACAACAACAACAATAGCAGCAGAAAAAGGAAGAAGATGATGGTATAGATGTAGTTGGCAAGCCAAGTCCACCAAGGGATGATCAAAACAAATTTGAAGCCACGCCACCAGTCAGGAGATCAGGTGGGAAAATTTAGTTGCCAGCAAGATATAGGGATCATGCTCTTATAGCTAGTATGTTAAATGTTGTTGAACCCTCTAATTATAAAGAAGCAAGTCAATATAGTGAATGGAGAACAACCAAGGAAGAGGAATATGAGTCAATATTTAAAAACAAAATCTGGGATCTAGCTGAACTACCTAAAGGAAAACAACCCATAGGTGGCAAATGGTTATACAAGCCTAAATTTAAAGTAGATGGTAGCATAGACAAATATAAAGCTAGGTTAGTTACAAAGGGGTGCTCGCAGAAAGAAGGCATAGACTATGAGGAAACCTTCACCCCCGTAGCTAAATTAAACACAATTAGAATGTTAATTGCTTTAGCTACCAAACATCATTGGATGATACACCAACTAGATGTGAAATCCGCATTCTTAAATGGGGAATTAAAAGAAGAAATGTATTTAATACAACCTAGAGGGTTTATTAAACATGGGGAGGAACATTTAGTCTATAGATTGAGCAAAGCACTATATGGACTAAAACAGGCACCCAGGTCGTGGTATGATAAAATTAATTCATTTTTTTTACAACATAGTTCTAAAAGAAGTAAGAATGACCCTAATTTGTACACTGTGATTGATGAAGAGGGGAAGATTGTTTTGATTTCTGTATATGTAGATGATCTTATCATTACAGGAAATGTTGATGAACTCATGAAAGGAATCAAAGATAAGATTTCATAGGTTATTGAGATGAAAGACCTTGGAGAGTTACACTATTGTTTGGGTCTTAAAGTTTCGAGGGATTTTGGCCAGACTTTTTTGTTTCAAGGAAAGTATGTTAGGAGCTTATTGAAAAAGTTCAGAATGGATCAGTGCAAAGCTGCCACATTGCCTTTACAACAGAATATTAAACTTCAAAATAATGATGGTTCTAAGGAGATCGATGGAACACTATATAGACAGCTAGTTGGGAGTTTAATTTACTTGACTACAACTAGGCCAGATTTGGCTTTTACAATTAGTGTATTAAGTCAATTCATGTCAAAGCCTCTTAAGAATCATTGGGTTGCAGCGAAAGGCGTCTTAAGGTGTCTTCAAGGAACCTTAGACTTTGGTATTAAATATATTGATTCATTTGATGTTAGATTGACAGGTTTTTCAGATTCATATTAGGCCGAAAATTTGGATGACAGACAATCCATAATAGGTTATGCATTCAGCATTGGGTCCAGGGTCATTGCATGGAGCAACAAGAAGCAGAACATTGTATCATTGTCTTCATCAGAAGCAGAGTATCAAGCAATGTGTGCAGCAATGTGTGAGGCAATTTGGTTGAGACTTCTCCAAGATGTTGGAAAAGAACAAAAAGATGCAACAGAGATAAGATGTGACAACCAAAGCTCAATCAAACTTGTAAATAATCTAGTGTTTCATAAAAACACAAAGCATATTGATATGCAGTTTCACTTTGTTAAGGAAAAGGTTCAGTCAAAGGAAATCCATATTGAATATTGTAATACTTGTGATAATGATGCAGACATTTTTACTAAGCCCCTTGGAAGAATTAAATTTGAGTTATTTAGGGAGATGTTACGAGTACTAGTGAGCCCTTTCTCCATTAAGGGGGAGTGTTGAAATTAATAGAGAAATGTATTATTGGAGAGAGTCTGTTCATTAGTTATGTGTGAGACTTAGATTAGGAATTTGTTCCTACATTCTAGGTGGTTGTTCTAACTTCCCTATTTGCTTGTAAACTATATATTCTTGATGTTTAATGAGAAAGTTGTAGAGCGTTCTGCCATCTCCAGGTGAAGCTCCTCACCTATGAGCTTCTTAGTTTGATGAATATGTTTTATGTCTTCCGTTTTTAACAAAAAAGACTTTTCTAATTAAATATGTGGCCCCTAAATGGACATTTGGGCTTCAGAACCTCAGGGTCTTGGAATTAAATGGCGTCGTCTATCGAGGCAGAGGAATTTCGCAGACGGTCAAAAGTGGTTGGAATCCGGCCAAAAATAAATAAATAAATATTGCATTAGCATTGTTTGAATCATGTTTTTTTATGGTGGAAATGGATTCAACACCATCCAAATCTTCCGGGCACCCAAAATCTTGAAGTTTGACAAATGTAACCTGGATTTACAAAGATCCTTGCCGGATTTTATCAAAATATCGCTGAAATGTCCATGATTTCAGGGCAAAAAAGCAATATGGTTAAACCACAGCTCAAAAAACAAGCATGATCAACTCAAGGAGATGACAATTAAGAGAGTCGTCCATTCCTAGTTTTAATGCTAAAATTTGTAAGTTCTAAGGAGAAAATGACTAATGTTTGTTGGAAACTCAATAACTCAAAACCAATGAGAGTTCATGGTTTGCATGCCTTAAGAGATTATTGAGCTTAGAGGCTCATTTTACAGCGCACTTTGATGTGGAACAATATGGAACCTTGTTTGTCATCAAAATTGAAATTTTGGTTATTTTTGCCAAAATAAAAAATTTAGAAACTTCATAAATAAAAAAATTCAAAACATTTGAATGATATATGCTCCTAAAAAAAATTAACACGTGAAAAAATTAAATCCCTCTAAAATCATAGAGTCCTATTAGATTTTTTTTTTAAGGATAAAAAATTATGATTTATTAATTCAAGGCCCTAGATTATAATACTTTCGTGGAGTTTTTCTGATCTGTTGCCAAACCTTTAACACAAGAGGATCATAATTTCCCTGTTGTAAATGATGCTCGAACACTGTCATCTGCATTGCCTTCTAGGTTTGATGTTAAGGTTCCCTGAATTTCTTCAGGAATGTCATCGAGGCAAAAGAGTCGATCCACATTAAAAGGCACATTATCAAATTCAATCGACGACTCACATCGTTTTGTGTTTGAATTAATGGACTCCTGACAGGTAAAAAAAAACTGAAGTTTAACTAAGGGGTACTCGTCGGAAAGGTTGTATTTTGAAACCACTCATGTCGAGATCAACGGCTGATATGCATTTCGATGGGTACCTCTTCATATTTCCAAAACCATTAATAGGGGTGGTGTTTGCATGCATATATATATATATATTAAAAAGCATGTGATTTATACATATGTAAAAATCAATTTAAAAAGGCCGAACTTTAATTTGTAAGAGGGAAATGTTTTATTTAATATTAAATACAATATTAAAATATTATTTGGAGTTTTTATTTTACCAAAAACATAATAGTTTTATAATGTTCAAAAGTTAGTTTTGTAATTAAGCAAAGAATAAATGTTTTAAAGAAAATTTTTGTAGAAGTTTAGAGGGGACAAAAAGATGAATGTAATCATGAAGTTTTTTGGAGCTAATTAATAAAGATTATTTTGATTCTAATTTTGGGAAAGTTGCAGAGTTTGTATTTTTGTCTTTGTATTTAACATTTCATTAAGTGTTTTTTCTTTTGCTAGTATGAGTGTGTAGTAGCAGGGAAGTCGTGATTATGAATTTACCTTGAAATGGTATTCATGTTTTTTATTTAAAATCCTTAATGGGTGCCTCACCATTTCATAAATTCGTTCATGGTTTCTCACTCTGCGCATCATTGTTTCTGCAGGGTTAAAGCTTAGATTCTTAAGTGTATGATTTATTAAACCTTGTTCCCTCTTTATCTTTCCTCTAGCCATCTTTATAATTTAAATTTTGTAATCCTCATTGGCCTAGCCATTCTGGTTTTGAATGCTAGGTTTTTCAACTAGAACATTCATGGCAACCCTCATGGTCTCACTCTCTGACCATTCATTTAATTTCTTTTATCAATTTCAATAGATTTCTTGGACACTAGTTCTGTTTAGCCAGTAACTGTCTCTAGGAGACAATAGGTTCCTAAGTGGTTTTCCTCCATACTATAGCTATAATATCAAGTTTGATGAGCCTAAGACTCTACAAGAAAAAATAATGAAAGTTGAATATATTTATAAATAGATCAAAAGTAAGCCAACATTCCAAAATTCCTTGGATGAAAATAAGAAAGTAAAGATGGATCAAATAAAGAAAGGGTAGAAGCCCTCATTTTTCAAGAATATCTCTAATAAAAATCAACAAGGACATCCCATACCTAGTGAGCCAAGGAAATTAGATTCATTGTGGAAAATGAAAAGATATCAACCTATTCAGTATTTGTATTGTGAGGGAGACCGCATGTTTAAGGACTCCCCTCACAAGGATGCCAAGATTAGAATATGTGAAATGCTCAGGGAGTTGATACCATACAGGACATGTGTGGGCATGTTGGATTCTTCAACAATACTGAGAGGAGGGGGTGAATCACTATAACAACTTTTAACTTCAAAAACATGTAAATGCATCCACAGGTATACAACAAAGCACATAAATATTTAGAACATAGAGATTTTTACATGAAAACCATGGAATCTTTTACTTAATATATAAAATAGTACACTCAAATTTAACAACACCAACTAAAAGGAAGTACAAACTCCCTAATTTATCAACACTAATTGAAAGGAAGCACCAACTCCCTGATTTATCAGCACCAATTAAAATGAAGCACCAACTCCATGATTTATCAACACCAAAGTTTGTACAAGAGTCGTTATTAGTAAAATAAAATTTTCCCTTATGGAAGCTACTCTTTGTCCTTCACATAGGCTCTCACCTTCCTAAACATGACCTTCTTAGTGATAAAACCTCCATCAAAAAATGATCCTTGGCCTCAGACCTTATCATCGTAAATCGACCTCTAGAACTCTTCCTCCTCCAAAGGGTTCAGCCACATCAACGAAGGACAATGTTAGACCTTCAAAATAATCCTAAAATTCTCCTTCAAACACCCCAGGGTTTAGCACTAAAAACATGAATGAGTTCAACCATATTTGTACCAGAAATTTGGTCCTTAAATTCAACCTCAATAGGGAAAGTTTACTATTCTCAGGACAAGCCTAAAATTCGACCTTCTGCAATTGAACCTGTCCCCCTACATAGGTATAAAATTTGGCCTTCAAATGGGACATAATTCGACCCTCAAGAATAGGTATGCAATCAACCTTCTAATCGCCATAAACCTTCAAAAGGTGTGCCAAAATTCCTTCCAAAATAAGACAAAAACCCTTCAAAAATGTGCCAAAAATCCTTCCCAAAATGTCTCTCCAAATCAACTCCTCTTTATTTTTGGTTCATGAGGTACGAACCTCATAACTCCTTTTCTTTGCTTGTTCTAATAGATCCAAACAGGCTTGAGTGATTTACTTGAATTCTCCTTCTCACCCTATTTATAGTGCATTCAAGGTCTAGTTTGGGTTGACTTGTCCATTCGTTGGGCTAACTTATCCACTAGATGGACTGGTTTGTGCAACTAGTAGAATGTATAATGAATATTCAAACAATCATTTGTCCTCAATTGTGAGGATTTAGAGGGAGTTTTGCATACCGTTAGAAAGGCCTTGGAATAATTTGTTGAATCATATATGTTATGCTTCCATTTGAGCTAGGTAAATGGAGTAAAAATGGTTTAAAATATAGGGTATCTAAATGGAGAAGCAAAATTCCTAAAACAATATTTTTAAATATGTTGTTTGAATATGTGACATTCTCTTTCATTTAGATAGCTTTTGACATCAAAGACAACTTCTTTCAACAATCTTCCCCTTTTTCATTGATGGAAACCATCATATTCCCCCTGTAATCATTCTCCCCTCGTCTTCATGCTTCTTAGTCTTTCTATTCCCCTTTAACATCAATGACAACAAGTAACTCCCTATGACATTGTCCCCACTCGACAGTGTACCTTACTTGCATGTCATTACTCAAGCAGGTCCATGTAAGAGCACTACCCCCTTGCCATACTAACATGGAATATGTCACGTCATTCTAGTGCAGCCCATATTGGTAAATCCCCATGCCATGCATACTATTGATTTTCCCGTATAATGCACTCTCATCCCTCATCCCTTTTCTTGGCACATTATAGGGACCCTTTACAAAACTTTGAGGTAAGATGGAAACCCCTCCTCATCACTCGATGGGAGGATTTCCAGATTGGCCCTCACTCCTCGGCATGTTCCCTCCGACTGGCATGTCATGCACACAATAAAATTCCTGAGGTGAGACGAGACTTTATGTGTCAAATATCAGGCTTATTTCCCATCTTGACCCGTAAATAACCTAGGCCCAACCCTTACACTGAACTTTGTTGTCGTCAATTGTTGGTAACTTCTCTCGTCTTGGCCATTAATCTCTACCTTACCTCTTTACTTCTCTATGGAAACGCCCAAGATGACATCAATCGAGACAATGTCGCTCTGACGCCACGTTGTCATCAACCTATCCATGTGGCCTACTCTAGGAGCACCATGTGTCATATGTTTTTGGACCACTTGCCCCACCAAAAAGGTCATTAACACATACCACATGGAAATCCTCTTAAATACCACATCACCACCAATCCACGTCATCCTATCACATGGCCTGTGTCCGACTAGGGTTCTAGCCCTAATGTAAAGCATGGGTTTTGTGTTATAATATTTTTGCATCGATTGCCTAAATTTTTCCCGTCTCAACCTCTTGTCTCAGCCTTCCACATTAGTGCGCACTTTGGTGCTCCCCAAGGCATAGAATTTTTCACTGTTGGCTAGACTTACCTTTCTCGACACTTATCCACTTTAACAACCCCTCTCTCCTGGATTATACACACACACAAGTGTTCTTCACTAAGGCTCCCAATGCACTGCTAGGGTGCTTATCCCTCCTAAGCTTCATACATATATGTATATATATACACACACAGGGGTTGTTGTGACACTTAGTCGCCTGCACAATCCCCTCCTGAGATTTCTATATATACATATACATCTGTATGGACAAGGATGCCCTCAACTCCCTACCTTACCAACCTATCTCTCATGAGCTTATATGGGATATAATCAATCCCAACCATTGTGTCCATTATAAGCACACATCCATACTCAAGTATAAATATAATTAAAAGAGAAACATGCTTCCCACAAACAAATCACATAGCACAGCGTTTGTTGTTACCATTCATTTTAATGCAACAAATTAATCATATAATAGTGATTCACCCATCTCCTATGCTTAGGAAACTAGATAGAATTTTAGCATAAAAATAAACACAGAGTTTGGAAATATTGCATCGACACATATGATTTAACCCACTCCTCAAAACCATGAAGGAACTAACATTTATCGGCATTGATTCATGCATTTAAATGCATAGTGAATGGTTATACCACATTTACAACATAGAGATAGATAAGCATTTATCTTAAAATAAAGAACCTGACCACTGAAACTTGGACTTGAACTTTCCACCCAGCCTTAGATTGTCTAGCACTACAATTCTTTCTTGCAACCAATCACCCCGGAGCCAGATTCAGAGCTTGAGGAGGAGTGCTTCTAGGGAATCAACCAATGTTGCCAACAACAAAAAACAAATCTAGAGACTATACCATCTCCACCCACCAACTATTTAGGGAATCCATAGACTACTACATCTCCACCCTTCACTTAGTACAGGGAGTCTAGAGGCTATACAAACTCCACCCTTAAGTCAATATAGGGAATCTAGAGGCTATATCACCTCCACCCTTAAACCAATGCCCTTAGTAGATCCACCCTGAATAGGGAATCCAGATCTCACTAAGAATAAAATAAAACCTAGGCCAACAATACTTTGAAAGGCTCCACCCTAACCCAAGAATCCATAGCTCACCTAAGTGAATGTTAGGCTTGCAAACAAGTAGAGAAAGACACCACATTGTTCCTTGACTAGGAATCTAAAGAGCATGATCTCCACCCAAATCAAGAATCTAGAGACTTTCACCCTTCACTTGAGAGATCCTGACCAACACTTCCAGTTCTCAAACCAAAATCTTTCTCTTATCTTCCACTATCTCGGAAATGGTGTTTTGCTTCCTATTTTGAATGAATGATCTTCTTATTTCTCCTATCACGCTGCTCTAACGAGTTTCCTTCATTTTTCATTCACTTCCTTCCACTAATGCATACCCTTTCATATGTCCTCCCCACTGAACACACTTATCCTGAAGTCCCTATTCTGAAGCCTCATCTTTGTTTTTCCAACTCCTTTGTGATCATGCATATTTCCTCCCCTTGTCAATCACAATTTTCCTATTCGGTGGTTCTATTTCCTTGGGTGTGGTTGTGGGGATGTTGTTACGCAAGCTCCCTACACCACACCTACTAGCGCCACCCACTCTTAACTTTTTGTCCTCTTTCACTTGTGGGATTTCCCAAGGGAGGTATGATTCTCATCATTTCTTCCTCCATATGAATCAATGCACATTCATCCTATTTAAGGCACACAATGAATTTCCCAAAATTGGAATTAAATAATCAAGCTTCCTCTAGTTTTCCCAAGTAGTCTCCCTCCCCAAGCTCTGAAATTTGTGTCCCAATATCTCATTAATTTAATTATAGACATATCATTACACTATTTACAATAGGGGAATTAATAAAAGTGTTGTCACAAATAACCAATGTGGACCATGATTTCATACATTTTCACACTAGATCCATAAAGTATCTCTACTCAATATCAACATCAAAGAAAAAACCTCTCTACTGACAAAAACTCTAGCTCAACAATAACTCTGCCCAATACATCAGCATTGTAAAATGCTTACGACGACAAGACTCAGGAGAAACATACTCTCACTTAGCTATACAACACATTAGTGAACCCTAGCATCATACACTCAAATACTCTGAATAGAAATATACTCACACTTAACTTTACATGGCATTAGCAGCAATACAAGATATAAGGAATCAATATGAACTCACCGCAACATACAAACTTAGCTAAATCCTAGCAGCAACATACACACAACCATTAGTCCACCAACACTCTCTTAGTCCTATTGTCAACAACAATATAATAAGGATAACATAGTTTTAGCATATACACAATGCTCATGACACACACTAGCAATATATGGGAGCTACAATAGGACTATGTTCTTCATAGAAACAATAATACAAATCAATACTCTCTCATCCTATGCAGTAACAACATATACAAAGCTCATACATGAAAACCCTAGCAACATTAATATGACAATGCATATAGACTCTAGCTATCAATGTTATAGCTCTAAGCAATACAAGGAAATTCAACACTGATAACTTAGTCTTCTATGGCACACATATATATCACCACCTAAATATCAACGGATTCAATGTTACTCAATCCATACAAACTCAATCCAACACATACATCATCACTTCTCCCATTCTTGAATAACCGAACAAAATGATAATCATTGTATCATGCTACAGGGAAATACATTTGGCCACCAAATCGCACTGGGCTTCAAACGCACAACATCTTGGACACAGAATGGATCATAGCCATACTCACTCCATACGCAAGTTTGTGATCACATACTTACTTTGGCATTCTAATGCTCCAACATTCCAACGCTTAGTGATACAATCTGATCTTGCTTGAAATCCTCTACATCTGCTCTAAATCACATTACTTCCAACCTAAGATCAGTGCATTGCATAACAATTTAAAAAATAATATGCCTAGCAACAAATCAAACCTCGTCAACGCATCATAACTACATTACACTTTGTTGTGTTATTTTTTACTAGATCAAGTGTATACGGAGTCAAGTCCTAAGGATCAAATCAAAACACCTCCATCGCTCCAATTACCTTGGGAAATTTCCATGTGAAGCCCCATGGTTTTTATTTTTCGTGCACAGGATCACAAACGCGTATTAGCAAAGGATAATCTAGGTTACAAATGTTATTTTACCACAGGAAATATGGGTTTCTAATGATGAAAATGTTGATTTCTCATATTCAATCAACATTTGTTACCTAATTTGGGGAAAGCTCAAATTTCTTCACCCAGATCTACAAGTCCTACTTCATACCACCTGTAACCATCATGGAAGACACCTTTGCAGCTACATAGCACATCAACCAATCATCAAACCATCATGTACACATCCTACAACCGTTGACATCAATGCCCATCACATAGCTAACTCACTATTGACATGAATGCCAACACCATGTTGTCAACACATGATCTTTGGTATACTTATTAGTGACCAATTTTTTATTGACCATATTTTTACTTTCAACTTTCCTTGCCAAAGTTAAAGCGTGCTTTATAGATTTATGTTCAAACAGACACACCTCATGTTGGATGCTTTCATTTAAAGTTCCCACAAATAGTTCTAATAAATTGTCCTCTGAAATATTTTTTACTTTGAAACTCAACTTTTGGAATTGTTGAATGTGCTTTGTAACTGGATTTTTTTGTTGAAGATTTACCAATTGACTAAAGAATGTATTACTCTTAATATCCCCATAATGTTCTATCAATTCTTCTACAAAAATGGACCAAGATATAACATAATCCTTTTTCCTTTCACAAAGTCATTGATACTATATATGTTGCTCTTGTTCTAAAAAATGGATGCAATATTTACCATTTTCAATGATGCCACTTGATGTAGATCAAAGTATTACTTCATCTAAAATATCCATGTTACAGGATCATTACCATCAAACTTCCTCATATCAATCTTTAGAACATAGTTGTTCCTTGGTGCTGACTTCAAGCCTTGATTATGTGGATCTTGGATTGAAAATTTGTGATTATGGTTATGTGATTCAACATTTGTGCTCTACAATTGTGATAGCATACTCCCCATATGAGATTTATTTTCAACACCATACTTATCCATATGTTCATGATTTCCTTGAATCTCCACATCCCTTTTAGGAAGTCTCTCCCACAGAATATTTTCCATGGAATCATGGATTTTTGTATTTCTTCTTCATTTTCATTCTTCTTTTCTATTTCTTCCTTATCTCCATTCATCTTCTTTTTTATTCCATCTATCTTCTTTTATATTCCTTCCTTATTTTCATTCATCTTCTTTCCCGTTTCTCTTTTAATATTTTCTTGAGAACCTAAGAAATCCATCTTTTTCAACATACTACCATCCATTTGATTAAATTTCTTTTTTAATTGAGATAACATAAATTCTTAGTCTTCACTTTCTTCATGAATCAACGATGAGTCTTCCATAGATCTAAATGGTGTAGTAGCTTTCTTTGGAGTCACGTTAGAAAATAATAATGTCACTCCTCTTTATTACAACCTTCAGTCACAAAAGTAAGGGGATATTCAAATCAACAATTAGTTCACTAGTAAGTTATGTACCTTAATTGTATAATATCAAAATTACTGAAGTTTTATTGTTATATCACTAAGATTTGAGCCTTCAGTAATACTCTGATACGTATTTTCTACAATTCAACAGGTGTGAACTAAATTTGATGTGTCAAGTGAAATTTATGGTAAATTTCTCAAAACTTTCTTATTTTTTGCCTCTTCCCATGAGCGAACTTGTATAGTAGGCCACACATCCAATTCCTCAAACATAATTCTAAATTTTGTACCTGAGGTACTTATGTATGTTTCTTGAAATACTTGAATTTTTTGCAATATAAAAATTCCCAGATAGGAAGATATGCAAAAAACACCAAGTTGACATGTTTTAAATTTATTTCAGGACTATTCAAATCCTAACATCCATGAGGTATAACTTTGAAACTATAAAAAACCAAATTCTAAAAACTGAAGTAGAGGTTCCCCAAGATTTGTCCTTAATATAATCCAAATTTCACTATCTAAAACATTAGAAAAAAAATATTGCGAAAAATTCAAACTGACCTATTGGAGATTGATTGCAGGAGCATTTAGGGAGTTACACTTCCTTAGAGCATATGTCCAAATTTATAGTGAACCAAGATTTGAAATTTGAACTAGATGTTCACCTAAATTTCGGCTCAACATGGTCCAAGTTTCATAGTCTTAAACCCCACAGAAAACAATGATATCAAAATTTGCAAACTGGCATGTTTGAGACATATTTCAGGAACATTTAACAACCCTAACTTCCTTGGAACACATCTCTAAAAATATAGCAAACCAAAATCTGGAATTTAAACTAGATATTTACTGAGATGTCTTCCCAATATTCTCCATGTTTCACCATCTAATACCTCAAAAATAAAAATAAAATTATAGCAAAAATGCCACAATGACATTTTTGAAGCAGTAAAACCCTAGGATCATGAGCTCTAATACCAAATGTTATTTATCCTTGCATCTTATAAATGATAAGAAAACAATAATTATAGCTTTGAGGGGAAAAATGCTTTTTAGAATGAATAGAGTGTACAAGATAATATATTTTTATGATCCTAAGACTAGGCCTCCTTAATATAATATATATTATATATATATATATTATATATATAATATATATATATATATATATATATATATATATATATATATATATTATATATATATACTATATAATATTATATATATATATATATATATATATTATTATATAGGAGACGAGTAAAATTATAATAAAATGGGACCATGAGGGGTTTTGGCCTACATAACAATAGAAATATAATCACCCTATATTTAGGGATTAATAATGGGTTTTATGGTTAAAATGTGGCTTATATAGGGCTAAACAATAAACTCATTAGCTAGTCTGAAGTTTGAAAATGATATTTAATGTGATCTTATATGAATATGGATTTTATATTAGACATAATTCACTTTATATAATGCTTTGACTTATGTATATACTATGAATGGTCACACTTACATGCTTGCATGGATATGATGAGGACATGAGCCATGGATCCTTTAGAGGACATTGATAAGTCTTCTACACTTGATTGAGGTCATTCACACTTTTAGGAGGATGTTGAGATTTATGATGATTTGGCACCCATGTTAAGACTTCCTAGTATCCATTGGATATAATGTAACACCTATATGATGAGGTTGTTGCACCCTTTTGGATGAGATGTTGCACTTGTTGGATGAAATGTTATACCTTTTTTAGGGGACATTTCACTTTTGAGGCCGCTTTGCACCTCTTTGCATAATTTCTTTTTAGGGTAGCTAGCTTTAGGAGGAATTATTTTTCGCATAATACCAATAATTCTTTCGAATTAATACCATTAGATGAATTAGCCATGGGATTTTCAGAATGTGGTAGTATTAGAAATTTGTGCAAAATTTGGCATAGATACGCTGCTTTTAAAATTTGTCATGAGAAGATTATCACAAAATTTTGACCACTAGTGGCACACTTTTGAGGATGTTGTTCCATCTTTTAGGAGGTCATATTGAGGAGGATGGCTTGACACTGGAGGAGAGATTACTTGATTTGAGCATCATCTTTGGGTCTTCTAATTTATTCACTCATGCATCATGGCTATTATTGTATAGGTGTCATAACCACCTCATAGTTTATGTACTTTTACCTTATCTCTAGGGTTCGAAAAGAGATGAAGGTATTTTTATATTTTGTTATGATAAAAACTAGGAAATTATTATTATTATAATGAGAATGGTGGTTTATTTCTCATATAAATAAGAGAAGCACTTCTCACTTGTAAATCATTGCTACTTGTAAAGATATATCATTACTTGTAAATCATTACTTGTATATCATTGCTACTTGTAAATGTATATGGATGATCTTGAAACTTCTATGACTAGGATTTATGGATGCAAATGATTTATGAAGTCGTATCTCTAAATATTGTTGGATTTGTTTATGGATGATTATTAAGTGTAATCTTGTTGGTTTCTTCTGGGATAAACCCCTTTTTCAAAACCCTAGGAAGATTTCTAGTGGAGAATAATCCCTCGAATTTCTTGGATTTTGTAAGATACTAGTTGGATCTTTTTGGTTTAGTAGTGAAAAAACCTAAATATCTCTCTACATTCACGTACTTTCTCCCAAGGGAGTTCTTTGATCCCATATGTCCCCCTTCCCGGAAAAAGTTAAGGACTAGTCTTCTCCATATAGTCAATCATAAAACCCAAGATTTTTCTATTTCATTGATATAGGGTTACATTAGAGTTTACAAGGGGCTTACAAAAATTTCTGACCATAAAGAAGCTAGAATTTTGGGTATTTGTGCATCTTAAATACCTAGACTAAATTATATGATTATAATTTGTCTTGTTGATTCCATCTCAATCCCCAGTAGTTTTGGATGTCTTGTTATGTAGGCCTATTTTATTCATCTCAATTTTCAGAGTTGGTTAGTATGATAAAAACCTAGTTTAATCCATTGTTTAAGTCTTAGTTTTCAATAATAATTTTTTCTTGAAGACCTATTTTATTTGTTATTGTTATAACTTACCCTATTATTGAAATTTATCTTCTTTCAAAAAAAAATTGCAACAACAATATTTTTCTCTTCTTTTGTAGTGTTCAGGGATCCTGTTTTGACCAAGATTGACTCACTAAGTCTTTAAAATTGACTTATATCCTTATTCAAATGTGGAATTTGCGTTGACTAACCACCTTATCGTTAACTTTCAAATTATATCTTATTGAGTGGATTTCAATGATTAGATAGTTGTCCTTAGACATGATCCCTTCTTACCTTAGGAACCCTATAAGTTATTAGGGAAGCCCTCCTTGTGTAGGATCCATCCTTCATTAAATAAAGGAAAGTTGTTGCCTAGGTGATATTGGTAAAACTTCCATGTTACACTAGCCTTATTACCTTGTGAAGGTTTTGCACTAGAGTGCTTGATTTTGTGACGATAATACAACATACAATCTTATGATTGTTCAAATCTAGTTCTTTCTCAATGCAATGTCCAATAAAACCTTGCAATGAAGTAAATATTCCATTTTTTATGTCCACAAATTGTTATTTACATCTACTTGAAATAGGGCTAGAGATATTATGTGGGAAATAATAATAATAATAATAATACCTCTGCAATGTAAACCTTGACTTGTAAACAACACACAAAAATAGGTTAATAATAGTGCAATTCACAACTCCAAAAATACTTGAAAGCGCACACTACACTCTATCTTGTTCAAAGGAGAAAGACCTCTTCAAATGAATATACTTATGAGAATACTCCATATATAAAAGCCTCATGCTATGATCTCTCTAAATGGAAGAATGACAACATAAACAAGTGCATAAAGTGAAAAGGTAAATTAGGATTGATAATTTAGTTTAGATAACATGCAAAATAATGTAGACTTTGGAAATACATAAAAATAGTATGAGAAAAACATGAGAATAACTTAAGTGTATATATTATGTCTTCGTTATAAAAGAATTTATAAAATATATTATATATAATAAGTAATACAAAATAAAATAGGTAACATGTCTTATTAATATATAAGTAATACAAAATAAAAATAGGCAACATGTCAATAAAGAATTATCTAATTAGTAGATTGATAATACAGGGATGGTAATATTCCCATTAAGGTTCAATTCTTTTTGGTACATGTTAACCACGAGGGGTTTTCCATGGTCGCGCAAGTGGGTCAAGCGTATGATGGACATAATTCTTAGCTTTACTACCAACAACTTTCCACTTTACTATTGTTTAGATCACATTAATAATATAAAACAACATATTAGGAAAAAAAGGGCAAAAGTTTAATGGAAAAATGTAAAAGTTTAATGGGAAAATGTATGTTGTGATTTATTAAATCGTTGGATCGATCATCACAACAAATCTTAAAGGCAGTATATCATGATATTATATTTTATTATGGGATGTTTTTTACTATGTAATATAACAAGCATATCATTCAAAATATCGGAATGCGCCAAACAAGCACACCATCAACGCAATGAGCAGTGAACACGTAATATATTTTTGGAAATACAATGTCGGAAGATCTAGCGACAAAATGAAGATTATGCCTTCTCATATTTATAACGCCATAATAAAAAAATAAAAATAAATAAATAAATAAATAAAATGAATTCACTATGGAATTTTATAATGCAAGATAAAAAAAAAATCACCATGGAATTACAACATATGCTAGTGTCATATAATATATGTTTACTATTAGCATGTAATATTACAAACATATCATTCAAAATATTAAAAATGAACCTACAATGATCAAATAAGCGCAGTGTCAATACAATGAACACATGATGTACTTTTCGAAACCTAATGTGGGAAGACCTAGAGACAAAATGAAGATTATTCATTGTTTTTTTCTTCTCATATTTATAATAAAACTTTTTCCATAATGAACACAATGTACTTTTCGAAACCTAATGTGGGAAGATCTAGAGAGAAAATGAAGATTATTCATTGTTTTTCTTCTCATATTTATAATAAAACTTTTTCCATCTCATATTTATCATAAAATATTTAAAAATCATAA
>APFE031208857.1:86886-150686 GCA_000404065.3 Pinus taeda
TTATAAATCGTTGGATCGATCATCACAACAAACTTTAAAGGCTACTACAAAATATCATGATATTATATTATATTATGGGATGTGTTTTACTATGTAATATAACAAGCATATTATTCAAAATATCAATGTGCCAAATAAGCACACCATCAACGTAATGCAGCAATTGAACACGCTAATATATTTTTGGAAATTATATGTCGGTCAGAGATCTAGGGACAAAAATTAATTATGCTTTTCCTTTCTCTTCTCATATTTATATACAAAAAAAATGAATCACCATGGAATTTTATATGCAGATGAAAAAAAAAAATCGACATGAAATTACAATATATCGCTAGTGTCATCACTAATATCTGCTTTACTGATGTTAACATGTAATATTACAAGCCATATCAAATTCAAAAAAAAAATATATTAAAAATGCGACTTTAAATATAAGCAGAAACCTAACTATAATAAAACTTTTTTTTCTTCTCATATTGTATAATGAATCTTTTAATAATAATAATATAAATAAATTAAAATTTAAATTTATCATGTAAATTTATAATGCAATATAAAATAAAAGAATTCAGCATGGATTTACAACTGATGCTAGTACCTATAAATAATTGTCACAATGCCTAATGCCTTTTTTGTCCTTTGTTCTACTCAAAATCCCATTTCTTTGCTTAGTGATGTAACAATGAATCAGTGTAATATGACAAAATCATTTTCTTTTCTTGTAAATCAGTTTTCTTTTTTTTTAACCATGTGGCGAATCGGTAACTGCCAGTCCTAATCTATGGGAGACCCAGGATCAATCCTCGTCGCTGCCACTATAACACTAAGAGTACATCCAACTACCTGCAAGTCGATATACTAAGATCCTATGATTTTAGCAAAGCGAGCCTCTCGTGCTGCGGGGGAGAATTTGCTCTCGAGCCGCCACCATAACAAGTCATGTACTCAATGAAATTTGAACCATGGTCTCTTGAGCTTCGCCTAAATGGACTTAACATGTATTCTCGATTGTATAGTGTGAAGGTTTTTTTAACCTCAATAATCTGGTCCACAAGTGTGTGTAATGAGCATTATTATGGTTATTCCACAAATGTGTAATAAGCATTGACGTGTTCACTTCGAATTGGGTTGGTGAAACATAAGTGGCTTATGAGAAACATAAATAAATACGTATAAACTATATTTTTAATCTTTCTTATAGAAAAACTCTTGAGAAGCTCTTCAGCATCAAAGGGCTAAGAGATACAATGCCAAAAGACTAACCCTTTAAACTCTCGAATCAAGTTTTTAATATTCAAAACCCCGAACCATTAAATCATGGTTTGTCCCAAAAATGAGTCCATTAAGACCATGGCTCCGTGTATCCATCCAAAAGAACACCAAAACCCCAAATAACCAAATCAAGACTTGTCCTAAGACAAGTCCAGCAAAGCCATGGCTCTATTTTCCACCAGAGAAAGTATTAGATAAGGTGAGAAATTATATAATGATCCACTCAGAATAACCAAATCAAGACTTGTCCTAAAATGAGTCCAGCAAAGCCATGGCTCTATTTTCCGCCAGAGAAAATTATATAATGATCCACTCAGATGAATGGTTTTAGGAAATGATATTCTCTTCGAGAAGTTTAGATGCCTTGTGAATATATTGTTGCATGTTAAGAAGCTTTGAAGTTGCAGGTTACAAATGCCATGTTTAAATTGTTTGTATATGGGGTAATGGTTGCCATATTTTTTTTGTTTTTCCTTTTCCTTCTACACTAACCCTAAGTTGTTACCAACCTCAATGTAGGACGGAATAAGCTGTTACCAACCCCAATGTTGGATGGAATAAGCCCACTTGCCAAATAGACAATGATGGTTATATTAGCACACAAATGATTTCATCATATTTTAAAATTATATAAAAGAAATATGCTTTAAAAATGTTTGCAAATATGCCTACTGGGTATGGAACTACAACAGGGTCCTTATTAATAAAAGGCGAAATTTAACGAAAGCTAAAGCACCACATTTTCCGTAGCAACAAAGACAGTAACTCTATCGACACAAATGATATATTTTTTCTGTAGCAACAAAGTAACTCTATTAACACAAATGATATATGCTAGATCTAGATTTTTGTGATCTATATCACTAGGGTTTGGTCTTCGAACCATCTAATATGATTCATCTTCAGGACAAAGGTAAAAAATGTTTAAATAGCAGAAATGCATCTAGTTCTAGAGTTAACCAAAAACTAAAACACCACATTTTCGATAACAACACAGAAAATAACTCCATTAACACATATGATATATCTTTTCTGTAGCAACAAAGTAACTCCATTAACACCATAGATCTTTATAAACTATTGACAGTAGCATTTAGATCACCTTATTAACCAGCAAAAGGCAGATCAGTCACTGCTCAGAGATTCACATGATGAAATAATGTATTCACAAATTGCTACAAATCCTGTTTTACTTTCCAGCCGCAACCAACGAAGAACTTCCTTTTGGCAGATCAAATGGAACATTGGAAAGAACTACACAATTTTTATAAGAGAATCATGGTCCTTTCTAGGTTTCTAGGGTACCCAGAATACAATTAAATAAATTAATTGACAAAGCGATCAGCCTCACTATTACTTTGGCAAATTTTCACCTCCTAAAATTCAGACTCTATGCTACCCTACAGACTACTACAAAATTATGCCCTTAGAGAAATACCGAACACAGAGAGACTCTCGATTAAGGATAGAATGAGGGACAGTAGAATAAAGTTATGAACTGCAGTCGCCTAAAAGAGATCAACGGCCTTCTTTTGCCTTTGCTGCTTCCACTTTGGTTGCTCATAGAATTGTTTCTGATCCATGTTAAATATCTTATAGAAGTCCTCAGCTGTTAAGTAGGACTGCAAACAAGTGACCCACATGAGTCAGTACATTCACCTGAATCATTTAGCATTTATCTACTTAACCAAACATATACACGATAAAATATATTTAAATGAGATATAAGGCATCAGGATTTGCCTCTCTTCTTCGGGGATCAATTCCTCGTGCTGGGTTTGTGGAATTAGATATCAAGCGTTCATAGCTGTAAGTGCTACAAGATCCATTTTTCTCTGGCTCGATATTGACGTCTTTAGATATTTCCTCTCCTTTATTATCAAGCATAGACACTTCTAACTTCGTATCATTTTCTGAGGCTGATTCATCTTGCTTAGGCAACTCACTTTCAGCATCTGTTGCATTGCTTGTTTCAATCTTTGTTGCATCTATATAGTTCAGCAAATTAGCCCAGTTAAGCACAGGAATCGTTTGGACTCGCACACACATAGGCTCTAACTATGCCCTAACTAATAAGCATGTAGATGCCTTTCAGCCCTGAGCTTTGACAGCTCAAAATAAAAATAAAAACCTCTAACTATATGCTTTGCAGGCCTTATGAAACTGGAAAATGAATAGACATGAGAGAAGTCCAAGCTGGTCCGCTTACCTGAAACTGTTACAGCATCAGTAACTGGAATAGATTGAACGGTTAAGTCTTTAGCTGAATGGCTTTTGATTTCTACACTGAGGGCAGTAGATAATGCTGAACCAACAGATGATCTCCGAGAGGACTGATTCAAAGCAGGTTTGGATGACGCTTTCACATCTTTACTTGAACCTTTTTCTCCGTTACTTGATGTAAAAGCAGAAGTCAAGGCAGCTAGAGCAGAAGATTTTCGAGTTAAGCCACCTTTTCTAAGACCATTCAAACTCTCAGGTGTCTGTTTTGTATTTTCACTGGATGCAACATTAATGTTATGTACTCGGCCTTTTAATTTCTGCACACCAATAGAGGAAGTATTACCCTTAATAAACTTCATTATACAGAGCATAAGAAGATCAGAGACATATTTACAATTCTGACCTCAACAGCTAGAATAGGCTTTCCTTGGAGAATCACAAGTTTCTTTTCAAATGAATTCCCCTGGACCTGCAGCGTGCTCAAAATACATGCCAAAAGAATCAAATAATTGTTTAGATGTTAGAACAATGTATGTATTTCTATTGACAATGATCTACATCCAAATGTTAAAGAATGACAACAATTAATGTTAACAATGTAATTATCTGGTAAATTTAGTTTTACCGTTCAGACAGTTGTGTAACTATAGGGAGTTATGTAACGAAGTCTTTGTATTAAAATGGTGATTGCCCGAGAGGCTTGAGGTACATTGGAGAGTCATTTTTTACCCGGAGCAATAAGAATTCCAATCCCTTGCCCCATGGAGATTTCCTTGACACACTGTCAGGGTTTTACCACGTAAATTTCTGTGTTTTCTTGTGTGATTCAGTTTCCAATTTTTGTGCATTTCTTTCTCAATTAATGTTAATGGGTTCAAATATCAACACCAAAATCACGTAAAGATGGCTCACGAGAAATCCTTAACAGCAAAGATTTGAGCATTATACACTAAGCAAATTGTCTGGAACTCAATGAAGCTTCCAATTACTGTGGGAACTAGGAAGAGATTTGATGGCTCTAAAGCAGGTTATTTCTTTTGCTAGCATAATAACTTGTTACCATGTTATGGGCATAGAACTAGGTTCAACTAAACATGCATTACTTCAGAGAATTTTTTTGTCATAATAGGACTTACCACGGCCTTGGAAGAATCCCATGCAAAATATCTTGTGAAGAAAGATGGTTCATTTCCCTCAGTAACTATGTAAAGCGGAGTATCTAGAGACAACCCTTCAAACACTGCTGCACGCTCTGTATATTTCTGCAATACATTGCACAATCCTTTAATTATACGTAACCATCACAAGCTAAATGATGCCACAGGGACGTGCATCACCAACATTTCTCAAGCACATCCATTCATGAAATGGGGGATTTGGTGCTGGGTATGGAAGTGGCTTGACTCTGGATATTGATCTCACCACCCCAGATAGCCTTTATACTTACCAAGTTCGATCATTTGTCTGATAGGAAATCCAACACTTTCAAGACCGAGTTTATTACTCAAGAATAAAAACATACTCTAACCTGTCCAATATCAAAACTTTGTTGCTTCAGTTTAGAATTTGCATGCTGACCAATCCAAACGAAAACCTCGCTGTGAGTATCCAGTACCATGATATCCTCTGTCAACAGGTCATCTTGAGTAAAGTTGAAGACTTCAGTAGGCTGCAAATAAAATAAAATAGATCACAAGAACAGAACATAATTAAAGAGAAGGGCAAACTATGGACAAGAAAAAGATGAAACAAGTGAGTTTTCTTCTTTTCCCAATCTGGAGTACTGCAGAATCTAAATTTTGCAGGATTCCAGTCACCTTCAATATTCCTGTAATGTTCAAACAGCCCACAATGAAAGGAATGGTGAAGTTAGAATCTGTACCACTGGTATGTTTCAATTGTGGCAATCTCTTCAAAACACTGCATTTGAGAGAAAATAACTACTGACTCCAATCAGTGATGGTGAAAGTGAATTAAATTCTCTTGCATTACATTTTTGTATGTTGTCAAACTCAAATGCGATTCAACGAAAATAAAACAAAGTGAAACTCGTTCCTGACTAAAACAGAAAAATTAGAATGGAAACAATATTCTAACAAAAACAGAGAAATCTTTAAAAGTATCATTTCGGTATAGGCACTTGAAAAACTAACCTTTTTCAAATGCACAAGCATACAAGTGAGGATCTCCACCAGATTCTTGCGCTCCCCTCTGACTCACATAGCTTTGCTTCTCACCTAATACATTCCAAAATGTTGCTGGTTCTGTCCCTTCCTTTACAGCTTTTAAACTAATGGCAGGCTGAAATAGACATGGAGTACAATATTATCAACAAAGCTCAAAACTCAAACATTATTTTAAGCTTCAATATATAATATGTGCTAAAATTCACTCCAGTTGTTATTAAACATGAGTGAACAAATACAAATCAACTCATATAGTACTTCGGAACATCCAAATTGCTAGTCAGCTGTAACTGGAAGATCTAACAAAAAAATGCATTTGGGAAGTTACTGATAAGGGCAACAAGGAGGAAACTTTGAGTTTTTGTCTGAAGGAAAACTTACTCTTAAGAACTCTGCAAATGTTGCAGCTGATTTTTGCTGCTCGACTGTTGTAGAATTACCATGCCAAATGAGAAGTGATGTCCCAGTTTGCAACAAGAAGCAACAGGTATAATCCAAAGATGCTGCAACCTGTGCAAGCCAAAATAATATATTACTACACCACTCCTATCAGCTAGAAATTTCTTTCTGTTTATAATCTCAAGTAAGCCTTCCAGTTAAAGCCTCACATCCTTCATGTAATTGGTTGTTTTTATAAGATTTTTTTTTCCCTACTGAAGGTTGTTTTCAACAGACTTTTTACATAAGGTATCTAGCGAACTAACTTCTAATATGCTAGTTGCATATATTACCATACTAAATAATTGCAAACTTCTTCTGCACAAATCTTCCAGGTAACTAGTTGAAATAAATTTACAGTCTTCATTGCAGCAAAGAAACTCCACTTTCACCATTTCAAGTTTTGGCTGTGCACATAGTTAACTGAAGCAGTCAATGCTTCAGAGATACTCAGAGAAAGTATTTCATAGAGGTTGTAAGTGGGTCTATCAGAACACCATGGTGGTGGTGATGTCAAAGGGCTGTTACCCTTGATTCCCTAGGGGTTTAGCTCCTCCTCTTCCTATTGAAAGATCAGGTTGCTGAACAAAGTTTCAAGGTCTGGGGGTCCCTTTCCTTGCACCAATCGCCTCATTCATCTGCAGGGTTCATGAAGGCTTCATCCAGCTCTATCTAGTCACAAAAGATTGGGATCTAGTCCTTGACATTATTTTTCTTCTTTATGAGAATGAAACACGAGAGTTGAAAACAGCTGGGCTATGATACCAACTAGCATTGTTCCCATAATCAAAAGGGGCCACTCCTGCAGAAAAAAATGGAAAATGAAATAGAATAACTGAAAATTATCAAGAAAAAATGGGGGCCCCTGCACACCTAGGGGTGGATTGCAAATACAAATCCAATTAATGGAGGAAGACATCTCCAATAAACACCAGAAGCTGTTTGATTTGCATTGATAACATGATAGAGATGCAAAAGCCATAACTAAAGACTTAAGTCATTAATAAAGGCAATAGACCCTTATCTTACCAAAGTGGCCTTTCAACAAATATAACACTATTACAAAATCATGAGTTTACACAAAGTATCTCATGTACATAAATCCTAATACCTAATATGAATGTTGTGGTTAGGTACACAGGGCACTCTTTTCAAGGCATCACTGAATTGAAGACTTTACAAGGTTTATATCTTTCACTCCATAAAACCAAATGCATGGATTCTGAATTGATCAGTCATGTCATCCAATTTTAAGAAATTGTTGTGTGCCAAAACCTATCATCACATCATAAGCCTTGGAAGTCTTGCTAAACCTAAGTTTAGTGTTGTTTCCTAATGTCACCAATTCTTATTTATTCCGTAATTGAGATAAGATATATGTTGTGCATGCACTGTCTTTACTATTTCATCTTTTTACTTTTGGGGTTAGTATTTATAATTTTGAAAACTCTGCCCCTAAATTTTAATGCGCTCCCCCGACCCCTCATGACCCAGTGAGAAGTTCAAATTCCATGATAACTTGTACCTAGATATATTCTTGGATCTTGGCCCAGTGGTCAGATTAGTTCAGCTTCGGTATATTTTCTTCATTATAGGATTTGGCAAAAGCATGTTCATTGTCTTCAACATGAGACCAAGTGTGGAATGTATACAATGTAGAAGAACTACAATTTGATAAGTAAAAACTTGACCAAGTTACTGAAAAAAAATTCAATGATCCTTACCGGATCAACTTGAATTGCTTTACAGTTGTGACGATCTGTACCACAGACTTTGAAAAGTGCAACACAATCTCCCATATTTGTCTCATCCATTGAATCATTCTCTACATTGTCTTTTATCTTGCCGATATTCATCTTACCCTATAAAAGTGAAAAACAGTTACAACACAAAATGAATATCAAAGAGTTGCTGCTACAAATACACTTGCAATTGATTGTACACCTTATCAGTTCCCCTTTTGTCAATCTAAAATTCCAGAGTACGGAAGCTGAGGTGAAAGGAAGAAAACAACATAAAGTGCTAAATTAAAACTTATAATGAAGAAATTATTCTTTATGGATGTGTTCAATACAAACATTTAGAATGGCCAGGTTAGGAAAAAGAGCAATAAACTGGGCTGGCTCTTTTCCTTGAACAAGACGTCCCTACACCACCAATCATTTAATGTTAGAATTTAGTTCCATGCTTAAATTTTTCATTCAATATTGCTAATTAATTCACAGTACAATATAATCAGTTTGTAACTGGTTTATCAAGAAAGTGCCATTAAAATTAACATCCATACAACATTACACTGACGAATACTCACCTGTACGGGCCTGCCTTTCAAAGAAACAGCTATTGAGTTCATCAGTTGAGCTGCTGTTGTTTTATTCTCCTAAACAGAAGGGTTAAAGAGAATTGTCAACAGTTCATAATTATACTATGAAGATTTGGCATTAAAAAATAGTGTAAAATCAAACTTTTTCCAGGCAGAACAGTCATAAAAAGGTGAGGCTAGTTATGCTTATAGTCAAATATTCAAAAATAGGAAAAATAACACTTTAGCATTTGACTATTATACCTGTGTACTCTGCTGCCCCAGCCATAAGCATAGAAAATAATCCTCTTTTCGGTCTCCTCCTGTATGGTAAGTATACAAAATGATATAGCAGTCTTGACTATAAAATTTTCCAACCTCCTCTGTTGGAACAGGAACTTTAGTATTGTTGTTGACCAGCCATACCTGAGGCAATGCACAAATTTATTCCCTCAGCCAATGGATCAGATTTATCTGAAAATTATCCACTTGCATTAAAAGCCTAGCATATTGACGTCAGCAACAAAAGAATCATGAAACTTGTTTTTAGGATTGGTGAAAAACTGACCTCTAGTTTCCCATTTTCTTCTAGCAAAGGTGGAACTTCATCTTTCCCTGGAGTTGCCTTCAAGATGCCTTTCATATCGACTCCTTGCTTCTTAATTAAGGCTATTAAGGTCAATTAAAATTATTCAGAAATATACTCCTCTATAATTAGCTTCCTAAAAGGCATCTTGCAAAGAACACAATGGAGTTTTGGGAAATAAAGATAGGTAATATGCCATATTTTTAGAAGTAAGGACATGACATAAATATATACGTATAAAATGTCAATATTTATATGATAAAAGAGAGAGATGGTGAAATTATGACTGTTTAATGTTTATGAAATATTGGTATGCATAAGATGGAAGCAAATGTTTGTCTCATGACTGGATAGTTTCTTTACTGCAAAGATTTGTCTGATGATTCAATAGTTTGTTTACTTCACCGTATTTTTGGCTCAGAAGCATTTCAATTATACTAAAGGCATCTACAAAACCAATGAAAATGTATTTTAACTGTTAAATTCCCTTTATTTTTATATCATCAACTAAGTGAGCCATCGCTCAAAGAGCCTTTCACTTACAAGCAACTTTTCCTTTCCCCTCTTCTGAACCAGCAGTTCCAGGACCATGTGGCCAAGTTTCAAAATTAGCCTTAAATGACAGTGTCTCAAACCCTTGAATGACTCGTACTATATGCGTATACTTGGGCCTCTTCTGGCTAGAGATAAATTCCTGCAGAAAGAGCAATCCAAGGCCAGAAATATTCAATAAATTTTTGTTTGTAACATAATATCTCAACATTTGACTAGATAACATTAAATATGGTTTTACCTCTGCAGCTAAACTTGCAGCTTTTCTATCTTCCAATTGAGTTACTCGACCAACCCAAATATATATCTCTGACCCACAGTCAAGTAAATAGCATTTATTCGACTCCAACAATCCCTTGGACAAGGAACCTTCAATGTTCTTTAGCTCGCCATCAATAACACTATATAATCAAAGGCCAAACACAAGATTTAGTAACTGCTCATATTATTTTTCTGTCTGACATTCTTAAAGAACAATTAATTATAAAAATTACCATTTGTTCATTCCTTCAGGTTTTTAAATTGCCTACAAAGATATAATGGGCGGCTTAGCCCAAGGGTTTAGCTCAAGTGGTTGTTGCCAATGTTGTTGGGCATTTTTCTAGTTTCATGACAGTAGGTGCCTGGTTTGAATCCCCTAGTCTATGCCAACAGGTTTACTAGGGAACCCTTCCACGAATGCACAGAAACATCCCTGTGATTTCCCACAAGTTTTTCCTTGGAAAACAAATAAAACAGATAGATTTTTAACTGGATTTGAATATAAAATAACCTTGCATGTTGGGCATTTCTTTTGGCATGGAACTATAGATTGCAAACACTTAATTCTTCTATAAATTGTTTGCTGGTTTCAGAGAGTGGATAGTAGAAAACAGATACCTTATTGAATATATCATCCAATCTAAAAGTACAGAAAACTAGGGTAAACTTAATATAAAAGAGAAAACTATAAAATAACAGAGAAAGATCCATTTTCTCTGCTATGAGGCAGGTAAAGAAAAGAGCATGTTGCATAATCATTTCAATTATGAGAATATAAGAGCTCACATGTAAAGCTTTCCAGGAATTGGCTCCAACTGTAGATCATCTTCATTGTTACTCTTCTTACCAATTGGAGCAAAACCACCGAAGAAAGCCCAAAACTCCCCTGAGTCAACTTCTGATCCAAGCTTTCCATCCTCTATTATTACAAAACAAGAATATATGGTGAATGAAATGTATTTATAAACACAATCTAGAATCTGAAACAGAATTTGAATTCTTAATTTCACGTGAATGAATTAAATATCACAAAATATGTGAAGAGCTTACCAATCACTGCAACATCGCATTTTCCTTCATGATACTTATCTTTGATGTATTGGACCACATCCAAGGCCTTTGCCCTTTCTTGAATATTGGACGTTGCCCCATTGAACTGGTAGATCTTTGACTCAGTGTCAAGCACAAAAACATCATCATGGTTTAACGAAGAACGGGAAAAAGGGACCTGCAATATGGAAAAATAAAAATAAAAAACAGAATTATGATTTCCAAAATTCCAACTGCATAAGATGAGAAAACAGTTGCCTGATTTTTACTCAGAAGTGAATTACATGTTGGGAGCAGATTCTTCAATATCACTTCCGTCTAAAATGAAATAGTCCCTGTTAGGCCCCTTTTAGAACCTAAAAGAGAGAATTGGTCTTCAGGTTCAATGGGAGTTCCTTACGTAAGGATTTTGCACCTTTAGCACCTTATGTGACTCTACAAAGTTTAAAAGTGATCAACATTTTCAGGTACTTGTTGCACTCACCTGCTTCACATGGACAACCCGCCTGCCTTTACATAAGTATAGACTTGGCTGAAGTTTTGTGGTGTCTGTCCTTGTATCTCCAGAAGCCATAGATCCTTCCAAAGGTATAAAGCATGGCTTGAAATATGACAAAAATTTATCTGTCTCATGGCCGTGCAATTCCCTATATTGCACTGTACGCCCGCCCAGAGCTGCATCAAGCTCAATAGACTTTATTGAAGCTGCTCCAGCTTCATCCTATGAAGAATAACATCATACTTCTCATAAGCTGACCATTACTGGGAAATGATCAGAAATCTCCCATATATCTAGGATGCAGTAACCTGCATATGTGACTTGTCACTTACCTCGCTAGTGTCATTTCCAATCCAGAAGTGTATGTCATAATGTCGAGACCCACTTATTGTTGAACTTGTCTGTCATGCATGGTTCCAACAAAACTAGTTCAGCTCTTTTATAAACCCACACGAGTATTCCAGTTATGCAATACAAGAGTGACAGAGTATATTGATCAATTTTCAATGGTTAAAGACCATCCCTCAATTCTTATTGGTAGGAATTAAGTCGTTACATTCTTAAGATAAGAGAAGGAATTATACACAGTAATTGAGACAGTTTCTAGGAAATCACCTGATCTCTTAACTTACCTGCAAAACTATGTAACAATCTCTGGAATAAAATTTCCCATGTTCAGATTTTGGCACAGAAATGAGATGCGAACTTTCAACATGCCATATCTCCATCCCACTGGAAATGAAGGTCAAGATAAACATGAAGAAAGATTCCATGATCGTTTTAGATTGCAAACCGATGTCCTGGCCATGGGATGAATTTGATAAAAGATAAAACCTACTAACTGAGACAATGCATTCGACAAATAATTTGTATACTCAAGAAGAATGGAGCATTACTGCAGAGAATATAGTGTACTTTTCGAGTTCTGGTTGTAGACGATGACTATTAATTAAAAATTCCCTAGGCACGTAATCTATTAGAGAATACAAAATCTAGGAATGATGATTGATTGATACAAAGGATACGTTTTCTGACCAACTCCTTGAAATGCAGGTTCCACATTTTTCATAGACATAGCCATTGCTGGTTTCTTTAAGTTCTGCTTCAATTGAGGTGAAAAACGTCTTCCCTGCTTCAGCTTCAAGGCTTCTGTTTCAAAAACAACTTCACAGTTATAGTAACAAACTATCAGGATTTATCACCACAGACAGGAAATGTTGGGAACTTTGAGTTAAGAAGGAATGTAAAGATAGTTTTGAGAAATATGTTTCATCGTATCAACACATGTATAAGGTTTACCAAAGTGTTTAAGGAAAAATATGTCTTTCTTTTTTGAAGTGATATATACAACCAGTCAGATAAGACAGATAAATCAACTAACAAAGCAGTCAAGCAATGACTATTTCTAATTATCCTCATGTAAGCATGAGTTAACTAGTAGAGTACTGGAATAGAGTACCAGATATGGACAACAGTTGCACTAGTAGAGTAAATATGCATGTCCTACACTTCTTTCTTGATTTTCTTTGATTATATAGGACTCATTAAGCTGTAGACTCAAAATGTACGGCTTGGTGCAATCTGACAAAAAGGTTCACTCAGCTTGCCAAAGCAATGAGCCAATTTGACTTTCCGCAACATAACGTTGGAAACTCTCGTTGTTATGTAGAACAAGTTCTTCAACTCTCCAACTTACCCCAAATTGTGTAAATAAAAGCTTGTTCTTACCACCAACTACTCTCTTCAGATGCCCTTAATGTCTATTTATGCAAGAAGTTGATGGAATTGTTCAAGAGGAAATATCTAAGGTGTACCACGTACCTTCTAAAATTTTTGGATTTCCATCTAAAGCTCTTATCCACGAGGATAGAATTCTATATTTACCATTTCCTCGATACCTATACTAGTACTATTGATCCTTTACATTATCAATGACTCTGCATTTGTCATCAGTGCACCCACTCGGCAAATTTTATCTAAGGCAGGGGAAAAGAAACATTCAATCTTCCAACATTACATATTATATGACACCGAAGGCCAATAATATTGCATGCTGAAGGGGGCTGAATCCAAGTTCTCTTTTTCATTTATCCAATATACGAAGCAATAGTATGTGGCCCTCTTTTTGATAGATTTGTCTCTGGTAGAACTGTAGAAGGCACACTTAGAAGGAAGGCATAATGATATTATTACTATTATTATCCAGCCATCATATTTTATAACAATGCATAATCAACCTAAAGAGGAGAGGAGGGAACCGTAATCAATAGTAGCCTTGTTGACAGCTACTGTCTGTTTCTCTCTATTATGGATAATCTGAGTCATAAAACTTTACTGAGATCTTCTATTCAGGGCATGTTTTTTGCTTTTCTCCAACTGTATACAGTCAAGTATGAAATTATGAATTACTTTGGACGCTGCACTTATCCTCCCATACCCACTGTCTTGTATGGTCTGCCATTTGGTAACTTGATTCTTGTTGCACTGGTGTATCTGAAGATAACTCTATCCACCACTTCTAATACTTCCAAAGATCATCTATTCCTTGGACTGTTGAAATTCCACCAGTATGCACTTCCAAAGACTGGGGAATGTCATCTTATGTTGGGATTTATTTCATACAACTTGTTTCTGTTACCCACTTTGCAAAATGTAAACTAATGTAGATGAAAAATCACTTTCGCATCCTTGGATTCACTATTTAGAATCATTTGGGGTTGGAATCTACTTCAGTTATTTAGACCTTTTGTTGACTGCATCCTCTACAAATTTAGAAAGTATGCTGTAAAATCCTCAATAAAAGGTAGTTGGAAGATCCTTATAATACTTGAAATCGTCATTAAAACACAATAAAATATATAGCCAACATAACATGGAAAAAATGCAGAGTGTATGGCAGCATACTAACCACACCAAAAAAATCAGCGACTTTCGATATTATAAAATCACATAGTACAAAGAATTTCATCCCTTCACAATTTTAATCACTAAACTTGGAATTTCCTCAATTTGTTCCTGTCAAAATAACCAGAACAATGAAATCTTCACTCTCAAGTGGTTTTGTATAACAATGATTCATAAGGGTAACACAGTAAAATGTTATTCCGAGCTATTTCTTTTTCGACCTCACTTTAGTAACACGTAGTTTAAATAGTGGATGGTAGAGGAAACATCTATAGCCTTTCTGACCATTATCTGTGAACAATTTGACCATTTAGGTGCTTCAGCCCATATTACATAAGAAATCATTAAATCCTCATCATTATAAATCTCCTTTTCAAAACCCCAAGGCGTTCCCATTTAGTTTCTCACAAGAGAAATCTCCAAGTGTGAAAGATAGACCCCTTATCCCTTCATATTGGTTCCAATAGCAAATAAAATAAAGTTTAAACTATTAACATAGTTGCATACTAAAGGGAGAAAGCAAACAATTCAAGGTTGATTGAATCTGATCAGTAGCTACTATGTAATAAACATGATAAGAGTGTAAAATAAATCGTCCATAATATCAGCTTATCTCTGAAATCTTCCCAGCATCTAGTACTCTCTTTGTGAGTTTCCGTTTGTGATCTTTGTCTGAGTGAATTTCAGCAGCAGTGGCAGTAAAGCAGGACCACAGATATAAATAGGATTCAACATAATATATCAAACTGGAGAATTTTTGTCGATAGTACACAATGGAAGCGTTACAATTATCTCTGGCTTTACCCACATGTTCAATAATGCTCTAAAACTGTTTTATTGTGCCGCCCAAACACAAATTTAAACGAATTAGCCTTGCCACATCTCATTTTACAAGTGCAACAGAGGTAAGCACTTACTGGCTTTGATCTCAGGGAGCTAAAAATAAGACCATGGAACCTGTTGTTCTTATTTTGCTGATGGACACGGCATTTTATAATAGTGTATCCTCCAACAGGCTTGAATTTATTGCCTTCTAATTTCTGGAATTCTGTCTCTCGCGTATTTGTTCTTTTGAACATTTGAACTGCCAAATGGACACTCCGAACTGATTTGACTGCTAGCAGTATTTTGGGGAAATGAGAATGTTAAATAACTCTCTGGTTAAAGATTGAACTCTAAAGTTGGAAACATCAAACCCTGCCATCAGTGATATTAGTTTCCTGGCTAGTTGTTCTGTAATGAGGTCCTATAATCTATGATCTCTGTTATTATTTTACCTACTTGATTATCTTTTCAGTTCTTAGTACTTGTTGCAAAGAGGTCTTGTTGCTCGAGGCTGATCTTAATAGAAAGAGAATTGTTTTATTGCCAACAGGGTCTTTGTTCAGTGGTGAAGTTTAGATGTTCACCAGTGCTCTGTTCTCTCCGTGATCTGTATCACTTGAATGACATCAGAGTAGAAGAGACAAGACGAGGTGCAAATCCTAGGCAATTTTGGTAGAACAGCTATCCCTAAAATTAACACGTACGCCGCATGAAAGTATCTGGGGTCTGTTTTAGGCTTATGGTGACCAAGAATGTTAAAACTTAATAACTTCTAAAACCAAATTGTCCCACTTTCCAAACAGTTTTTGCAGCAACTCAAAACAAGAAATACAAACTTCAAAGGCAACATGAATACCTTAAGAATCGTAACATCCGGCCAAAACCCACTTTGATTCACAAACCATTTGTAGCCCAATCTATGTCCAAATCACTATCAATTTTTACTTTTTGAGACACATACCCTGAGGAGCTTAACGACATAGAGCAGACTTCCTTCGGCAGAAGTGCTAGGTCCGAGGATTAACTGTCCACACCTGGTTATGGCTTAATACTCTATCAAACTCACCAGTAAACCAATGCCCCACTGGCTAATCACCTTCAAATTTTCTCAATTAGCTTACAGAAACAGACATTGATCCCCAAGGCAAGTACAATCCATGAGGGTGCTACCAAGATGCCAAAGGTTAAAATCTCACATAATGGATTCTCAAATATTGAATAAAACGTCATACAAATCCATATGCAGGACTCAACATGCCATAAAACAACAAGAAACAACAGCTCATTTTGAAAAACAGAATGCCAGCATAAACAGAAGAAGCATAAAATCTAAAATCCAATGAACAAAACTCAGATTAACCTATGAATACTAGGTAGAACATTATATTTCTAAGAAAATCCAGCATGACTTCCTACCAACCTTATAAATACCTTTTGTTCCATTTGTTTCAGGTCGAGAATTATAATGCAAGGACCTCCAAAAACATTGATGTATATGCAGAGAAATTGCAACAGAAGGTTGCAATGCATTCTGGCAATTGCAAACAATGAAAAAGACAAAACTAAGATACTATTCAGTTGGGTGGTACCTTTGTGAATGGAGATATTGGGTCCTTGAACGTTGTTGGAATCCTTGGGGGAGAGTATAATGATCAGAGCTCCTGCAATGCCATTCAAAACGCATACAAATAATAACGTCAATGCCAAACAGTACAGTGCACAACACAACGTATCTGACTATTCAAAGACACGAGGCCATTCACCCTCTTGCAGACTTGTTCTCTCACCCGCTTTGCGAATCTCTCTGCTGTTTTTTCCTTTTAATTTTTTTAACGTAAAGAATAAGGAAAATAAAAGCAAAGCGAAAGTGAAAGAAAAAGGAAAAGAGAAAAATCGTGTCACCCTGCCCCATGCAACATCACTTTTCTCAGGTCGGCAAAGTAACTCGAAACCATCCAGATTCGCTCATGTTTTATCCATTTTTATTTTCATATTAAATATTTTGCTTTTGATTTAGTGCACATTTAAGGTTCTCATTCTGTTTTTTGTTCTATTGGTTAAATCTGTTTTTTTGTTCTATTGGTTAAATTTTATTTTTCTTATTTGGTGTATGTAGAATAGTTTCAGATTTTATGTTTGGAGAAGTTGGAATCTGCGTTATTGGCAGGAAGATTTTATATTTTTAAGATTTTGAATTTTAAGGTGTGAGATTATAAGATTTTGAATTTTATTTCGGGAGATTATAAGATTTTGAATTTTATATTGTGAGAAGTTTGGATTTTAGTTATAGATGGTTATTTAGTAGCAATTGCACAAGATGTTGTAAAAGAAACGCTATAAGGAAATAACATATGTTACTAATTAATGTTTTTTTGACAACTATTGAAGACAAAAACATATCAAGAAAAAGCAAGGACCATGCTACAATGAAATTTTACTACAATATTGTTTCCTTGAGCCTTACAAATCATGAGGGTGATGTTGAAGTTAAAGACCTTGTCTAATTATGCCAACATGAATGGCTCTTAGATAAAGAAATAGATCGTGATTTGCCACCTTCGAAATCAGAGGTCGTTTTGGTACAATTCCTCCATGTTTCTTCTTGATCACTCATATTCTTCCATATTTATTCCTTAATCAGCACTAGGCAATTTTTTATAGTTTGAAACATGTGCCTACAAAAGAATATAACAATTTTGTAAATAAATTCTGAATTTCTATGTGAATTAAGATCTACCCTTAAATAAAAATGGACATATCTCCAATCTAGAAATTAAACCCAAGAATAGCATCAACTACACCTAGACTTATTGAGAAAATTGCATGTGTTTCTCTTTTGATTGTTGACTCACCTCTGTATCGTTTCCTTTGTGATCCTTGAAACAATTCAAAATATCACAATGCTCTTTACCACTAATCTCCTTAGTCTCTGCCAGGTTCTTGTTTTAATCCAAGAGATTTTGCTTAAGTAAATCTAACCCAAGTCTTGTAGTTGAAAATAATGTAGAGATCGTTCAACAAAATTTAAACCATTTTATCTTGAAAATCAAGCAAGTGTGGTCCATAAGCACCACAATGAAAACACTGTTTTTTTACATCAAAATGCCACACCTCACCTTGGTTTTAAAATATTGGCCGCAAAATTTATATAACCTAGCCTTCTATCTCACTGGGAAAAACATGAAAGAGTTATTGTGAATTTTGAATTTTAGACAAGAAACATAGGGATAAATTTGACAAAAAAAGCTGGATCAAGAAAAAAACATGCATGTGGAAATTGTACATAGTGACCTTTGTGGTCTCATGAGAATTTAGTCATTGGCAAGTCCAAATTATTTTATGACATTCATCGACAATGTTACAATGAAATCTTACTGCAATAATGTTTCTCTTCTGATTGTTGAGTCACCTCTGTATTATTTCCTTCATGATCCTTGAAACTATTCAAAAGATCACATTGTTCTTTACCACCAATATCCTTGGTGTCTGCCATGCTCTTGTTTTTTTAGTAGTTGATATGAAGTTGGACTCTTTTATTCTTTGTGCAGACAAAAAAAAATATATGGAGCGGGCACTTTCATCACATCAAGAGTAGCAAAAGCAAGGATATTGTAAAAATAACTCCAACACCGAGACAAATTTGGTAGCAATTGTGGAATTGGCAAACATGTCTTGCTCTGTGGTGTTGGCTACTAGGCATAGCTTTCTTCAAGAGTAGTAAAAACAAGGTTATTGAGAAAAGAACTCCAACACTGAGAGAGATTTGGTAGCAGTTGTTGAATTGGCGAACATGTCTTGCTATGTGGTGTTGGCTACTGGGCATAACTTTCTTGATCTCTTATAGAAAAAAGCAAATTTACAGTTTAGTTGTGATCTCTTCTTTGTCCCTCTTACAATTTTGGGTATTCTTTTTTATTTCATTGATATCATAAATTTTTTTACGAGCCTCTAGGTTTTAATGAGAAGGAATTGATATATCATCACCATGTCAAGCCTACCTATGTAGAGCAATTAGTTGGGCTTCAGAGGGCTCACCACACATCATTATCGTTGTCCTCCTCTTGTTGCAGTGGATCAAAGGATGATTTGGGAACTCTCGAAACCTAATATTATAATTCACTCATACTTACTTTATTTGACTGCAACTCTTGATATTAAGCATTGTGAAATTATGTATTGAGTATTGAATAATTTGACTCCCAATTCTAGTAAGAATCCTTGTATTTAAGTGCACTGAAATTTTTTATATGCACAAGACTAATCATGTCCACTCACAAAGTTGTAATGAATGTAAATAAATTTCAAGCATAATCACAATGAAGACACCTAATTTCTCAATATAGACTTGATTAAGATATAAATCTAGCAATAAGCCATGTTCATAATTGAATATTGATTGAAAATAATTATCGCTAGCGATAGGAAACATTGATACATTGCGCGGACTGTGGTGGTGTGTATGAAGAAAGCTTCCTTCGCACCTCTCCACACTACATAATGTATCAATGTTGTGGAGATTTTTTCAGCCCCCACCCACCCCCTCGTTTCTTCCTCCATACTTCACACAATGTATCAATATTATGGATATTTGTTCAGCCTCCTCCCCCTAGCCTCTCCAACCCCCACCCCCTCGCTTACATAAGGGACCTGAACTCGATCAGTTCTGGCATCATTGGGCAAAGTAGTAGCAATGCTAGGCATAATAGTGTTAGTCTTAGAGCACTCACCAACAAAATGACTACTTTCAAAATTAGTTTTTTTTTTTTTAAATGATTTTGTTAGGAACATAAAAATACTAAAAAAAAAATCACCCTCCACGAAGGGAATTATGTCACATCAAGGCGCTCGCTCAACCAATGGAAAATAAGAAATAAGATTTAAAAAAATTAGAAAATTAATTTTTTTTAATTTATGAAAAAATAGGAATATTCAATATTTTCTCGAACCTTAGTATAAAGTTCCACAAACTGCCATGCCAGGGACTTTACTATAATCCCTAGCAATGTAAGAACTAAAAAAAATACAAAAAATCTCACTAGAATTTAATCCATTAACTACCAAATACTCAAAAAACAAATATCATGTAACCACTGCACATATTATATTCACATATTCAACACACCATGAACCATCATATGCTGAATAATAAAATAATAATAATAATTTATTTAATTATAAATTGGAATATTTATTCACATGTTCAACACAACTATCAATCATCACACTATGCCATAATAATAATAATAATAACAATAATTTATTTAATTATAAATTAGATATTTAGTTTATGGACAATGTGAACAATTTAATTTTAATTTTTAGATTCGTATAACATTTGAATTATATATATATATATAAATATATTATATATAGTATATAATATATTTTTGATGTGTTATCAAAATTTTCAATCCTCATATAGTTTGACATTTCATAATTTTTATTGATGGGTGTAAAAATAATATGTAAATGTTATATTTGGCAAAGAAAAAAAATTATAATAAATTATTTTATATTTTAATATTTAGTAAAATTTATATATTATAATTCTTAACTAGTTAAAATAATTATTTTAATTTAAATTATTCTTGATCATATTAATTAAAATAATATTATGATTGTTTTTAACAATTTTTTCTCATTAAATATAAGATTTATAAATATTTCAAATAACATTTGTTATATACATCGATATAAACAACTCATCTTATTCTTTAATTTTTATATAATATATCGTCAATAAATAATTTATTTAAATAAAATAATTGTTCATATTTTTTTTTAAATATTTTTAACGATGATTATTAAATTAAAATAGACAATAGAATGTCCAATTTCCCATGTAATTTGAGGGAAGGATCTAATAATATTTTAATAATATCAATATCATGTGAAATGGCATATTTATTGCACAGAGTACATTTTACAACTCAATATGAGAGATGCATAATTCCTTTCATGCTCAAACATGCATGTTCCCTTTACAATGTAGGCTATAATAAAAATCCATAATGATTGTATATATTTGGTTAGTTTTAATTAAAAGGATTATAAAAATCCAATAATCCTTAGAAGAATTTATGTGAGCAACAAAAGAAAGGGGTTTTGTAGGGGAATTGCTTACAAAAGTGCCCTAACAAAGCATACTTTATAGCACATAATACTACTAGAGAATTTTTTTAATAGACTTCATCCACCATTAGATAATTATAGTAGGCTTGATTTGGCCATTAACATTCAATTCAACTATCTTTCATTTACACCCTTCATTAACATACTTGTTTGAGGGAGCCTATGAAATAATCACCCATAATCGTAAGTGTGTCCACGTGATGTTCTTTGGAATCATAACAAAAGTCCCTAGTAGAGTCCATATACCTGTGCTTGATTATTTTTCATATGACCAAGACCTCATGAGTAACTAAACACTTTGTCTTGCTTGGGACCATAGAGTACCCCAGACTTGATAAAAATATTTCACTCACACACTCAACCATAAATAAAATATTTTGATGTACATATAAATAAAAATAATTGTATATTAACCTTAAGCCAAAAGTAAGTAAAAATAAAAATAAAATATTATATTTTCACTTGTATTTTTTCATATGAACAAGACTTCATGAGTACCTAAACACTTTGTCTTGCTTGGGACCATAGAGTACCCCTAGACGTGATAAAAATATTTCACTCTCACACTCAACCATAAATAAAATATTTTGATGCACATATGAATACAGATAATTGTATATTAACCTTAAGCCAAAAGTAAGTAAAAATAAAAATATTATATTATATTTTCCCTTTGCCTGCGAGCAAAAATGTATAATCCTATACTTTTAAATATTTCAATAAACTTTTTAAATTCATGTTACTAATATTTAAATATATATTATAATATATTATATATTATAATATGTTTAGCATATAAAAATATTCATTGGGAAAGAGAATACAATATGGTAAGTAAAAAAATTCAAGTACTTCCTAACAAAAATAATAAGAAAGGGATTTGCATTCATTTAATCTTAGATAAAATTATATGTAGCATTTAATTCTTTTATTAATAATATAAAAGAAACAACTTGAATCATAAATAAAATATTTTGATGTTCATATTAAGTAAAATATTCCAATGTCAACTATATAGATATAAATTGAAAAAGCAAATTATTATGTTTAAAATGGCCTCATTGATTTGCAGTATATTTTTTATATTAATTTTCTCTACATTTCAATAAGATTTATTTTAATTGCAAGATTAACTTGTGTACAATCTAAATTTCTAAAAAAAAATTCAAGGGGGTTGAATATGTTCATATAATGAAAAATGTAATTTATACAATAAAAAATTACACATAATATGTGTGTGTGTGTGTGTGTGTGGGGTCTAAAAAGATGAAATCTCTAAACTTATTTTTTAAATAAAATAAATTTGATTTTAACTAAAACATTTTTAGCAAATTTTAAACATTTTTTTAGTTTTAAATATATATCCTTTAAACATAATATTTCATATAGGAATTTTCATTAATTAAATTATCAATAAAATAAAAAATTGAGTCTATAGACGTCTCTATTTTGGAATAGAGTTTTTAAAATTTTCAATTAATTATCAATAATAACTATAGGGTAGATGATAAGTACTTAACTTCAACATAATATTATAGAATATTCTTAATAATATCCTCAAATCAAATATTGAGATTTATCTATAAAATAGTTATGTTCTTTTTACCTTTTAATTAAATTGATTAATTAGAAAAATGTCATATGAAATGAGTTGTAATTTTTTGGGAATGTAGTATTGTAACAATGCATATTTACAAATTAGAAATTTCAATATTTTTTTCTGAGTAAGATTAATTCTATTAAAAAGAGGAAAAATATTTACATAATGACCAAAGTCAATTCATTGCTCTGATAAGAGCCATCATTCTAGAAAAAAACGAGGCCAAGTGTAGAACACACAACATGGAGACCCATACAGCAAAAAACATGGAGACCCATACAACAAAAACCAGATGAATTCCATAGCCGAGTTACCATAGTAAACTTGCCAGAGGTAAGCCAAAAACATGACCAAAAAAATAGACCATCGTCGGCGAGAGCAGGCTAATCATCAGGTTGTTCCTCCACAATTCGACACCATCTGAATTCTGGTTCATCAGCAACAAGAGCAGCGAACTGAACAGAAGGTCCGGGGTCAACAGGCAACATCTCCGTATCCTACGTGCCTCCACCCGATTCAGCCCGAACATGCTATGGCACCATACCAATTCCAAGCTGAAACGCAGGAGGAGGACCAGCAGCTGCACCCGAGCCTCCCGTATGAGTGTCTGAACCCTCCATTTGCGTAGTCTCATAGAAGACCACAGATATGTGGGCGGTAATCCGAGGCTGGTGCAGAGAGCTATTGAAAGTGAAAATGGTAGACCCTGTCGAAGATGGAGGCCCCCGGGAATGACTTGAGACGTGACGCCTTCCACGCCCACTACGGGTGCTTGGATAACGACCCGTAAAAAATTCACTGGTGGCAGGCGAGTCCGAAGTAGAGTCAGTCGGGGCACGCCGGGTGTTATCACCTAGAACTAAAGGTTTAATGCATACAGTTACATGCCCTAGTCCGATGACAAAGGTTTATGTTTAACCTGTTTCCATTTTTATTTGCCTCACTTAGGAATCAGAGTTTTAAAGGTTTTTAAGCTTAAATTAGACTTTGCTCCTATTGGCTTTTCTCCACTCATCATTATTCCATAAGTCATGTCTCGTTTATGCCAAGTCACCTTGTCCTTTAGTGATTCCGCAGCGCAGTCTTATTGGCCCATTTCGCAGCGCAATCATAGTCTAGCAGTTTCGCAGCGTGTAATGATTAAGCCATTTCGCAGTGCATCAATAAAAAATATAACTAACAGCGCTGCGAAATCATGGATTTGTGCATTCCGCAGCGAATCTTTCCTGAAATGTCAAGTCCATAGGTGAGTCAGCATGTACGTCCATTCATGCCAGTCTAAGGACCTCTTGAAATCATGTCTGAACGTTCACTTGCCGCTCCTCCACCAATAGAATTCTGATATACACGGAAATCTCATTCCCAAGAGATTTTACCGTGCATAGTCCTTAATTATGGTCGTGAGGGTGGCATGAGTAACCAGTCATGTTCCAAATTTGAATTTCAAGCGAGGCTGTTCAAGCGAGCCTGATTACAAGCGAGGCTGAGAGTTAAAAAGGGAGGTGAATCATCTCGACCGGACTTGTTAGTATTCAGCTGTGAAGATTTCCAAGTTAGAATTTGGCTGTGAGAATTTCCAAGTAAGAATTTGGCCGTGAAAATTTCAAAGTGAAGATGGAGAGAAAGGAGCACAGGTTCGGTAAATGCCAAAGGAATGAACCTGAAGGCCTAGACATAACCTTGAGAGATGAAGGCGTGAAGAAGGCGTTTAAAGATTCCGGGTGCTGGAGATTTTGTAAAAAGCTGCAAGGAGGGCATGCACAGGTAACAAAAGAGTTTGCACTTAATTTTGCTGGTTTGAATTCGAAGGTTGCCATGCTAGAGATATCGGTTTCTCCAGAAGCAATAGCTACTGTGACCGAGATACCAAGAGGCCAGGAAGAATGGTTTAAAAACTTTAAATTTGATAGAAATCCTTGTAAGGAGTTCTTAAAAGAAGCATATGTAAATGAGGATTATACAAAAGCAGTGCCTAGGTTCTATCTCAAGGAACATTATGCTCTTCTTCTTACCTACATTCAGAAGTATTTAACCCGTGAGGGAAGATACAATAAGGTTTACCCTTATCATTTCAAACTGCTCCTGCATTTCACCGGAAAGGTCTCCATAGACATCCCGTTTTATTTATTTCGCAGTCTAAGTAAAATGTGTGATAAGGTACAACTCATAAAAGAGGACTGTGAGACTTCTTTATTTCATCACGGTCTGATTAAATTGCTCATTTTAGATAGCCTCCAGAAGATAGGCCGAGACTGGAACTCTTTTATCTTCATGGCTAGTTTCCAAAGTAAGACTGGTCTTACTCCTCAACCAGCCAGAGAGTTTACAATAGCTGAGCTTCAAAGGGAAGCAAGAGCCAAAAAGAAAACCAAATCACAGCCACCAAAACCAGTGAAGCCGTTAGTCATTCAGGAACAACCCCAGCAATCAACAAAAGAGAAGAGTCACGGTAAGAAGGCTGAACCTCAAACAAGTAAACCTGCAGCAGTCTCAAGGGTGAAGACAAGAAGCCAGATTAATAAAGAAAAAGGCAAAGCTATAGCTGTCGAGGAAAGCCCTGTGGCTAAGGCAAGCCCTGTGTCTAAGGCAAGCCTATGATCTATTACAGGCTATTGAGTTAGAACAGTCTAAACCGATTGAGATTGATTTGACACAATCACCACAGGTAAAGGTTAGGAAAACAAAGGCCTCAAAAAGGCTTAAGTTTGATGAGCCAGCCCAGGAATTTGTTTTCAAACCAAGAAGACCTATGACTAGGAATTTCTAGCAGGTACAGGAAGCACTGCCCAAAACAGAGGAAAAAGGGAAAGGAACACGACCTCAGCAAAAAAGCAGCAAAAGTAAAGCAGCCATCACATCTCAAGGAGATTATGTGTCAGCCATGAAAAGCCAAATAGAAGCAGCTGAGGAAGAAATCAACCAACTGAAGAAAGCCGCTGAAGACCTGAAGGCAGAGCTAAGCCGGGTACCTAATAAATGAATTCACTTTTCTGGAAAGATTTTGTTCCCAATTTTGCTAATTTTGCTTAAATCTTAGTGGTTTGAAGATGTTTAAATCCCTGCTACACATGTGAAGCATCAAAGGGAGTTTTTGGCAACTGATGGTTGGATGATATGAGCTCTCGGGTTAAAAAAGTAAACTGTTTTAAATAAAATAGCAGTTTCGTAGCGCGCTACGAAACTGCTGTAGATGATGTTTTTTTAAAAACGCAGACAGACAGTTGATTTTATGAGCGGGAGTTTTTTGAAAAAGGCACACCTGTCCATCATCAAAGCCTACAGCATATCTAAAACGTGGCCACGTTCCATTCTTTGGGATATTAAAGACTCAAAAAAGTGTTGTTCATGTTCGAGCAAATTATGGAATAAAGAAGCCGAGAAACAGGGGACATCTCCGAATACCACGGGCAGATAGGGATTCAGCGCTTAAAGGCCAATATGGCATATTTAATATCCAGCTCAGCCAAATCTAAAGGGAACCAGGTGTCAAAGGACGAGGAATAGCTACTATGGCACGAAGATGGAGTTAGAGTCATAATCTATTTAGGACTTTTTAAAAGTTATAGTCAGCAGTTTATTTGTATTTAATAGACAGTTAAATAGTTAATAGTTGTCTTTAGAGATAAGGATCGAGTTAAATTTCCCCTCATGCTGGAGGAGGAAACTCGAATTAGTTAGAATAAGGATTATATATAGCTGAGACAACAATGTAACAAAGGTTGGAGATTTGATAATCGAAAGTACTGTTTTAGCTTATGTAAAGACCATTTTCAGTAATACAAAGGATCTACTTTTCTTCTCAGGATTCACAAAGGATTTGTCATGTTCAAAATATGTGTTTTGTTCTTCCTTTAATGTCTTTTTTCAGTTGCATGGATGCATAATCACTCAGAATTCACTGATTGTGCTCTGATTTCCTGTATGCATGTGTGAACTGTGGTTTCATATAAGTTGTATTCTGAACATTTAAATGCTAAGTGCCCTGACTTCTATGCAAAGGTAGTGTCATTGTTTACAGAAGCTTGATTGACTCCATAAGCCCAATGGGAACTTATAAAATGTTTATCCAGCCATTATATTTGTCTATGTTGTTACATCACAAGAGTTAGCCATCTTATCATAAATCAAAATCATTAACCCCTTTGAGAGAGCCCTCTCAGACTAAGGAGGCTAAGCCTTAGTCAAAAGCTTGGTTTGAAATAGTTACTTGAAGTTAGCCTGGTCTGCAGCCTTCTAGTGCTTGATTTTGAGATAACATTTTGGTGCGTCTGCCGGGAGTCTGAAGATTATTCATTCCCGAAATCAAAGAGCTGAACTTCTGAAGGTAGCAGGAGCTCAGAAGATTTTTCGAGGCTGCAAATCTACCTTGGCGACTCCATTGTTGAAGAATTAAAAATTCATAGATTCATGGTGATTCCACTAGAGTTATGAAGGACCCAGATGCTACCATTCTTATTTCAAGGTATGCATGCATAGATTTTTCAGGAATTCATGGTTTCCCAAATCGTTTTCCCAAGGATGCATATTTTCTAAGGAATGGTCCAAAATTCAACGGAAAAGATTTGAGTTTAACTTTGAAGCATATATCAGATTTCTTTGATTTTATTAAGCTTCTTAGAGTTAAACATGAGGATGTTTGCATCATGCTGTTCTATGATTCATTTCAAGGGAAATGTAAACAGTGGATTGAAAGTTTTCCTGCCAAATCCATTAAGTCATTTGAAGACTTTTGGTATATGTTTGTGGACGAATGGATAGATAGATCAGAGGTGTTGGCAAGTTCTCCTTCAGTTCAAGGTTTCAAACAATGGTATAATGATCATAGTAATGGAGATATAAATGAAAATTTTTCTTTGTCCTTGTCTTCGTATCTAAAATCATGTGAGTGCAAGTCAGAAGATAAGATGAAATTTTTGGATGAAGTTGCTAAGGACACTGAGAAAGACATTGAAGATTTAGAAGGTCAAATTCAGGCATATAGTTTTCATAATCACGATCATTATTTTCAAAAGCTTTCTATGACAGAGCACAAGGAAAGAATGCTGGTTCCTTTCTCTTTTACAATTGAGGAAGAGTTCACTGATGTTGAAGATCAATTTGTGCAGCCAGAAAGTTACATGAATCATCAAGCTGATCATGTATTCTGGGATCTTATAGCTGATTACATGGAAGAGTTTTACTCTCCAGTGCTTCAGTTTACTTTTAAAGATCATAGACAATTTCAGTGGCAGCGGTCATCACACCATTATATTGGCTCTGAATTCCGATGCAGTCAAAGAAATCAGATATCAGATAAAACAGAGGATTGGCTACATTGGAAATTTCATATTGATTGAGCAGAAAGGAGTTGAAATTGTTAGGGTAGGTAGGTAGGTAAATACAAATAAGCTCAAGGTCAACTGAGCATTTTTCAGTAGATGTAGCTTTCTTTCTCCTACAGTCATGCTTGTCAAGAAAATTTCTGTTTGTCACAAATGGATAAGGCACTGGATCTGCATGTTCTTAGTGTACCACAAGGGCACACTATCCCAAGTGGAGCCACTGTTATCACTGACAAATTTCGATGCTAAATGTCTGCAAATAAGCATATAAACCCTTTTAGCAGTTTCGCAGCGCATACAAACATATAATTCATATTTTGCACTGGCTGCGCTATGAAATTGGGGATTTGTTTGAATACATAGCAAATCTCACCCAGCTGTCAAGTCCGCTGTGTTTTAGATCGTTAGGTGTCGTGGTACTGGCGTGTGTTGCAGTTATTGCTGAGAAGGAAACAAAAGGTAGACATGTTTCAACATATTAAATGGAATGGATTGTCAAGCTCAAAAGATAAGCATATTTGCCAATATGGAATTGACAAGGTTGATAATGTCTTAATATCAGTATCCAAAAAACCAAACACGGTGCCCATATAAAAATCAGTGTTGTTCCAAGTTCATCATTAACACCACTAATCCTGTGGCTTTTGAAAAAGGTGCCAATTATAAGAAGGAAAGCACACAGGTGTATAATAGAAGAAGGGTTTCCAGTTTGAGAGTGAACGGTTTCATGCCAAGGATGACTGTCAGATGAAAGCCTATAGTCATTGCATTCAGATGGATTGGAAAATGCCCCTTGCAGAATATATTGGTTTGTTTTGAATTTGTCTAACTCTTCAAGAAGCTGGACTGGTATATCTACGAATGATGTTCTCTATGCAGAGGTTGTCTTTGATATGCGTCCTTTAAAGCCAAGTCTTCTTCCATTGGTGCCATTGTTTTGTCAATAACTTTTGGAGATGGGTACGAAAGACATGGATTTTGTGCAGTTGAACCAGTTGATAAGAAGAAAGATAGGAGGGATTTCAGTTTATCCATCTACTTCTTCAGTTAGAGGAAAAGTAGAGCCATCAAGCCACATCATTGTTCGTGGAAAGGCCATGGCAGGGCAGATAATGCAGTGTATGGAAATCCCTCTGATGAAACAACTAATAAATGTGCACAGTCAGTAGAAAGTTTGGGAGATCTCCATACTGGAACACTGGCTACAACTGCTGTAGGTGATGTTTTCTACAGGCATATTTCTCTGCTTTAAGTAGTCAACTTCCAGGAGGTATTTAGAGCAGCTGAAATAATATTTTAGAAAAATGAAAGAGGTTTTTATTCCTAACATACTAAACTAGAAAAACCTCTTTCCGTTTCTTCAAATTGATTATGATCTGGGAGAAACGGGTGACTGAATGTCGCGCTACGAAACTGCTGTAGATGCAGTTTTTAATTTCTTGTTTTACACATATTTTTCAAGGATCGATTCTGGGCATCTGGAGTATTTTTTCAAAAAACAAAAAGAGGTTTTTGTAAAGCACGGATAGGTTCACAAAAACCTCCTTCAGGTTTTCCAAATACGTTTTCTGTGATAAATTATGAACTCTGTCCCAAGACATATTTTCAGCCAGAACAGCAGTTTTGTAGCAGCTGTACAAGTGTAAATAATTCATATCAAATATGCAACATGAGTTACTCTCCTTTAACTCCAAAAAACAAAAGAAAAACTTTTTGGTAGAAGATCAAAGACACCTGCAAAATGAACGAAAATCCATAGAGAATATTAAAGACTGTGTTTTTGAAAAAAAACAGCAGTTTCGTAGCGCGCTACGAAACTGCTGTAGGTGTTGTTTTATGATGAAGACAAACAGTTTGATGGTAGGATCAGAAAATTATCAAAGGAAACGCCTAAGGAACATCAAGGAGACCACATAAGGCTAGCATAGCCATTCAGATAATGACAAGTGTGCATTTTCCATAAAGGTGAAATATTTTGTCTTTAGTTATAGCTTTAATAAAGGTACTTTATTACTTTTGTACTTAGGGTATTTAAAGGTACTTTATTACTTTGGTTGGAGATGCATACGAGGATTTGGGTTGGACACCTGTTCAGTTCACAAAGCATCCATATTATTAGCCATATGGTGTTATCATGGTCATCAAAGATATTAAACAGCTTCAAGCACGTTCTTTTGAAAATAAACATGGATAAAAGGCAGGAACCGTGAAAACAGAGGATATATCTTCATCAAAGGTTGAGTCAGCAACACAGTTGGAATCCAAGGCAGCCAGTTCAGTGAATGCTCCTCAAATATATTTCAGCCACTACAGGAAAGGCACAGGTGTCAAAGATCAGAAGAAAATCATGCATACGAGGAGATGGAAGTAGAGTTTAATTAGGAATAGGACTCTATGTATTAAAAGCACAATACCTCTGTATTTAATAAGTTAGTTTAAATATGGATAAGGTAGTTAATGATAGGTTTTCGAGCTCCCCTCATGCTGGAGGAGGAGACTCAAGTTAGTTTAGTTTTGTTTCCTATATATAGGAAAAACTCTGATGTAAAAAGGGTTGGAGATTTTTATCAAAAAAACAGAGTTTTCATATTGGTTTATGTAAAGTTTTTTCACAGTAATAGAAAGCATATTGTTTCTTCCCAAGATTCATCTTGTGTCTCAAATGTTCAGAATGTATGTGGTTTTGGTTTTATTCATCTTGTTTTACAGTTCACTAAACATGCAATCACTTTGAATTCATCATTGATGCTCAGACTTCCTGTGTATGTTTTGTTGAGTTAAAGTCCTTCTTGGTAGATGTTTTGAACAGTGAGACATTATATGCCTTGGTTTCCATGATTCAGTAGCTGCTTGTTTACTGTAGGAATATATGAATCCATGAGCCCAATGGGAGAAGCCTTGATTTTGTTGTTCCAACCAGCTTAAACTTTATTCACTTTTTAAAGAGTTAGCCATCTTTTTGCCCTTAAATGCATATCAAAATCTGTGAGAGAGCCCTCTCTGACTAAGGAGGCTAAACCTTAGTCTAAAGCCTGGTTTGAAACAGTTGCATGAGATCTCACTAAGTAGCAGCCTTTAGTGCATGATTTTGTGACAACAGGTGGTTAGACCGCCGACACTCACATGCAATGATCTCAACCTCTGCCTGGTTAGCCTAACCATCGGCAGTTAAGTACTTATCCAATGTTTATTTTGGGTTTATACGGTTTGTTTTGTTCGGAACTAATTCAAGGACCTTGTAACCAACATCCTAGGTGTCCTATTTCAATAAGAATGATTTCTAAACCTAACCAAATTGGAACCAAATTCACCTCGAACCTAGCCAAGGTTGTTTTGATGTACTTGTAGGCCTTTAAAAGGCATTTTTTCTTCATTGAACAGGGGAAAGTAGTTTTGGTTTTTGTATGCAGATTCTAGAGGTCATAGGTTTGTTTTCAGTGTAACATGAGCATCCGGAGTCGGAATTGGGAATCCTGATAGGTGTTGGAAAGCTGGTTCATAGGGCTATCTGTTGATAGTGATCATAAGTTCCTACGTGCACATTCAGTCTGATCAAAGCTCTGTGTAATTAACCTCTATTGTTTCAATCCCAATAAAGCGGTCTCCCATCTTGAAAGCGGACGCGGAGACATATTCCATCAGGGACGAACTCCGTAATCAACTTTGTTGTCTGGTATCGCTGTGGTTTTACTATTTTCACTTCTGTTATGCATCTTTCTTGTGTTTAATCAGTTGTCGTAAAGTCTTCTTCTCAAGCAAGTTTTCGTCAATTTCCGCACTTTCAGCTAACATTCAATTCATTAATGGCTAATCAATTCTACATCAGTTTTAATAAATGATCATTTCAAATCATAGGAGCAAGCAATTGTGGCTATAACATTGCATTGTCGGAACTAGTGGTTGGAAATTGATGTATTGTATGACTATAACTTACACTTCTCAATATAACAAGAGCCAACACGTTTCATGCATATGTTGTATTGTATTTCAGTTATCTTGACTACTCTAAATGATATATATGTATATGTTTGCTTACACATGCATGTGTAGCTACTTTTGTATATCTATGTATGTATCTTTCTTAAATGTGTTGTTGGTTTAACCATCACTTTGGATTGTTAGCTAAATTGTCTTCCATGTTGTGATGCATCTTTGCTCGTGTGTTCCCTTCTTGACTCCATGCTATCACAGGTTTCCAAGGGGCACACTCACCTCACCCTTTGTGCGTTAGAACTACTCATGTGCCATCCTTAACTTACTGCATATGTCACACCCTTGCTACCAACAGGGACATCTTACTTGCCTCTGTGTGAAACTGCGGTTAAGGCATTACCATACGACCCACTGCTGGGACTCCTACACCAAACGGTCTGAGGTCTAATTGGGACTTCTTACCGAGGAGATCCCCTGACATGTTGGCGGTTCCAGCACCATCAACAGAAGAATTATTGTGTTTGATGATATTCATATTTTTTATCGATTTTGTGTATTTACCTTAGAATAAAGATATCTTTGAAACATTTTTATTTGGCAATCATACATTGAAATTTAGTTGATTTTATTAAATATGATGATGATATTATCATTTTTATCTTGTTATTTTATGTATACATTGAAAATTATCAACATTATTTTCATGGATAATTATTATGTATGATGATATTACTATATTTTGATGGATGTTGTGAATTTACCTTAGAATAATGGTGTTCACAAAAGATTTTGATCCGATAATCACACATTTGAATCTTAGTTTATTTTATTGAAGATGATGAAGATATTATTATTATTATCTCGTTACTTTATATATGTGTTGAAAACTATGAATGTTTTTTGATGGAAAATCATTATGTATGATGATATTACTATTTTTGGATGTAATGTTGTGAATTTACCTTGGAATAATGATATCTACGATAAGTGTTGATTTAGTAGTCATATATGTATATTGAAAATTGTCAATGATTTTTTGATGGAGAATTGTTATATATGAGGATAATTTTATCTTTATTATGAATGTTTTCAATTACCCTTAAATTTGTTTACAAATATTAAGTTATCAATTTGAATTGTGATATCTTCTTAAATGTGTTATACATGAAAATACCTCATCATCATCTTGGAGGAGAATACTATGTTGTTGGTTGAAATACCCCTTTCTCCTAGACTATATAAGACTATAATACAAGTTATGTACCATGAGGGCCCTATCCTAGTCTATAACAAGTTGTCCCCTTCATCTAACTTTTGTTACCAAAATTATCACTCAGTCACGAGGAAAAAATCTCGAGTTAACTAGAATTTTACACTCTTGTTCATTTTCAGAAACTCATATGGTGGAATGTGATCTCTTTATCCTCATCTTCAGCTTTTTCCTAAAAAATAAAAGCATACAAAAGCAGGAAAGAGCCATAAATCATGGGGAATCTTTTTCCTAAGCACAAAAGCATCTAAAATGTGGAAAAGGCCATTTTTATATGAGGAAATATTATTCAACCAAAATATTTTGCCCAAATTGAACTAATGAGGAATTTGGGAAATCTTCATAGCCTTCACTTTCCTATATATTGGAGGCTTGGCCATTGAGAAAATGATGGGAATTCTTGTATTGTCACACTATCGAAATCTATCCTGGGAGGGAGAGTTTTGGAGCTAGGAGTTGGGGGAGGTGTTGCTGCAACTGCATCTGATGGTTGTAACTTTCCTCCAACTCCTTTATTAATATAGATCAGTTGTTCTTCCTTCCATATGCTTTTATTCATTCTTTACTTATTCTATTTAACTAAATTAATGTATGGGATTTTGGTTTATATTTATTTATTCAGTAATATTTATATTTTTTTTATAGTTTCGATTATCAAGATATTATGATGTGAATGTTTCTTTGTTCTCTCTCTTATGTGTAGGACCAAGCTTTCAAGCTAGCTATGAGCACTTCCCAGCTACACTAAAAACTCCAACAAGACCTGCATGTGAGGACTCACAAGAATTCCTTCTCTTTTTCCTAATCTATACTCTACATCTTGATCTAATAAGAATCCTGAGCCTTAGAAAATACTCTCTTAGTCGGTCTGTCCTTGGTTTTTGGGATAAACTGAGAGGGTTTTATGTTCATTTAACTGTACATTAAATCCTACAACCAAATGGTATTTAGAAATGTAATTGAAATTAATAAAATGAACCCAAAAAGGGGGTCATAAATGGAAATAAAAATAAAACTCTAAACAAGAAGCCAGAAGTGGATGTAACCATGGATGTAAAATTGGGAGTAGAATTGGATGTTAAACTAGCCATCAAAACAAGATGTAAACAATGACACAAAAAGAGTTTTAAAGTATAATTAAAAAGCGTGCAACACTAGACGCAAAGAAGGGAACAAAATAGGGCATACAAAAGTATATCAAATTAGGCGCAAACAAGGATGAAAAAATGGACACTAAAATGACGATGAAAAGAATGGTGTAAAATTACGATGCCAAATTGGGTGAAAAATGATGTAAGCAAAGACACAAAACAAGATGCAAAATGGGACTAAAAAAGGGTGAAACCAAGGATGTCAAAATGATGCATAACTAGATGAAAATTCAAACTAAAATCTAGGTGCAAAATGAGGTGCAAATGTGGAAGAAAAAATGATGCAATTTTTTATGCCAAAAAGGATGTAAAATTAGACACCAAAAAGGATACAAAATTGGACATAAAAGATGGTGAAAAATTGGACACAAAAGTAGAAAAATGGTGAAAAATGAAACAAATTTGGATTAAAAAATAATGTCAAAAAAGGTAGAAAAACGCGCACAAAAATAGATGTAAAAATAAGTACAAAATTAGAAGCAAAAAATTGCATAAGACTAGATGCAAAAATTGGCACAAAATAGATGCAAAAAAAGGCACTAAATCAGATGCAAAAGATGGTGTAAAATTCGATGCAAAGTACGACACAAAACTAGAAGCAAAGAATGGAAAAAAATAGGGAGCAAAAAATGGCACAAAACTAGAGCAAAACCTATTGTAAAACGAAATGCAAATATTGTTGCAAAAAATCATGCAAATTTTGGCATAAAAAACAAAAAACAAAAAAAAAGATGAAAATTTTGGCGCAAAAAATGAAGATTTAAAAATTGTACAATAGAGCCAAATTTAGCGTCAGGCTGCTCATCCCAATTGAGAAAAAAATGCACTAAAATTTGGTGTTAAATCTAGCGCAAATTGCATGTTTTGTTGTAGTGTTGGTGAGGGAACGGATTGGTAAGCACGGCCAACTACATAGAGGGAGGGACAGGTGGATGCATGAGTTGTTTCCCCTAGAGGTAACTTCTTGGTCTTCCTATGTTTTGTGCATCAGAGGGAGAAGGGGACACTCATGAGTGTAATGGCCATAAGTCTCGCAACAAGTACAAGGTTTATTAGTCTTGAGAGCCTTAGGTTGTCTGCTATGTTGTTGAGTTGCAAGATTGAATTGATCACCCTTATTGGGATTAGGTTATCTAGCTTGGTTCCCGAGATTACCCTGAGGCGATTGGTTCTAGTTATCTTTCTCCTTGTTTCTTCGCTTGGGTTTGGGGGGAATGGTAACACTTTGTTGAACATACACTTAACTTTGTGAAGGTGGTTGTTGTTACGATAGAGATGGTTGATGCTTGGGAGGTTGAGGTGTTGGTACGTTGGGGATGGAGCACTAGGCAATGCATATGGGTAATAGGGTTTCACGACAACATCCTAGTAACCAAGCAATGCAAAAAATAACCCTGGCATCAGCTGATGTGGATGGGAAAATGCATATGGCATGCTTGTACCATGGTAAGAGTTTACTCGTGAAGGATCAGGAGGAGGATAAGTGTAAGTGGAACTAGTCCCGTCCCACCCCCCATGATAATGACCATAACTCATAAGAGGTGAAGAATATGGTAATGGGTGAGGATAAGTGTTAATTTTATGTATGTTCTATGCTTAGAGAAATTTATTTCAATTTTACAAATAGCTCATTATCTTTTCCAGACTAGCAATCACATCAGCATTAAAGTAAATAGCAGATAGAACATAAATATAGATTGCAAAAGAAAAGCCAAGACAAGAAGACAAAAGATGTGGCACTAGCGAGGGACAAACCCCAATGTGGGGAAACCCTTGATCAATTCTTCTTATAAGTTCTTCAATAGTTCAGTAGAGAGAGAGATAGTACATATACAAGAGAATTCAACACTTTGACTTATCTAAGTAAGAGCATAGATCATCTCTAAGTAGATGATACATGAGGTAGCTAAACTTAGTTGAAGAAAAGTTGCTTCAACTAATTCTCCTAGGTGACTCCATCACCATGCTGCACCTATCATTGTGCTTCTCCTCGTCATCATGTTGCACCCCATCGTGTTGCACCATGTTGCACTCATCATCACTATGTTGGAACTCATAACCATGTTGCACACATCATACTGATGCACCTTATGACGCTACTTTTGTCCCATGCGATTGTTACACCATGTTGCCACAGTTGTCCCATGTGTCATAGCTACACCGTGCTAGCCATTGTTTTCCCATGTGACATATTGTTGCCCCACTGTTAGTGGCATTTCCATTCCATGTTTGGCATATTTTTGTCCCATTTTTTATGCTCCAACAAGTGCCATTGCCTAGCTATCCCATCTGGCATATTGTACCTTGCTGCTGCCCTAATGAGTTTGCAACACTGTGATTGTTGTCGTCCCATTCTTAGTCATGGTTGCTCCTATGATTGCTTGTTGTCCCATTGATTTACATCAACCCAACAATCATGCCCAAAACGTACCTTGAACATGGTTTCCTCCTCGTGTTGTTGTTCTAGGCATATGGCAGCCCCTAACATTTCCATGTTAACCTATTTAGGAGTGACTAGGCTTGTGGCCTGCCACAGACCTTAGTTGCACACACACCAAGCACCTAAGATGCATGCTACAACTCACTATTATGATTTCTATTTGGTTGCAGTAAACTAGGCCTAGTTAGGGTACACAACAGTCCCTAACCAACCTTATTTTTGTGCCCAAAAACACTCCCAATACATGTCGTTGTCCTTCTTTGAGGGGCCGAGGGTGGATGCTTCAATTCTGGGCTACCCTAGCCCTTGTCTACCCTTCAGGCTGCCAATAATTTACTGTGACACCCTATAGCAAGATTGTAAGGTTGTGGTTGTCTTTCCATGGATCTGCACCATTCCAAAGTTCCTCAAAATTGTCCTATGGTTGTGGCTCTTCCAACAAGGGAACTCGGCCCCTTCTCCAGCACTTCGGACCCCTGAAATAGACCCAAAACAATCCTCCTTTTATACGATGTCCCTGTCTCTTCTTGTTGCGGCTACCACAAGGAATTATCCTCCTTCAACTGGCTCTCTTCCTCAACAAATGGATGCGTAGAGTTGTCATAGGCTATGGCTTGCTAGGGCTACAGCTAGGGATGCTAAGACATCCTCCATAGCTGCAAAGATCCTCCTTCATAGCACTACCTTAGGGCCTCCTCCTTAGGACTGTGTTAGGGTTTGTAGAGACTGCATCTAGGGCTTCATACTAGGGCTCCTTTACCTTCTGTGTTTTAGGACTTCCTCTCTTAGATTTCTCTTCCACTAAAACCCATAACAAGTGGAGAGAAATCAAGAGTGAAGTGTGTGTAAAATGACTCTCAAGTCATCTTATTTTATACTAAAACGTTGAGCACATGTGGGGTTTATTTGATTGTTGGCCAACCTTGACGAATTGTCTATTAACACAAATAAATTCATAACTCCATGAATACTTATCGGAATCGGATGATCTTTAGGTCAATCCTACAGTTCTTGATAAGAGGGATCTAAGAAAAATATTAGTTGCCAAAAATAAGATGACCCACATGGAGTTTCACCCTAGTTCCCAATTTTAACACTCCCTCTCAACTAGGGAGAACTCCATCTACTGATCCATCTGTCCAACTGTACTATCTTTGCCATCAATGCCCTACACTGCTCTTCTCTGCTCTACTAAACCATGAAGAAGAAGAATTGATCGAGAATGTCTCATACCATTCTCTACTGACCTGAATTCAGTTCCATATGAAGAGTGTGTCATACCACTCCTATTGATCCCAGATCAGTTCCAAAAGAGAGTGAGTTATGTCACTCTTATTTACCCAAAGTCAGTTTCAATGATCCCAGATCAATATCAAAAGAGAGTGTCTCAAACCACTCATACTGACCCCAGATCAGTTTCATTGATCCCAGACCAATTGAGGTCATCCTAGCATAGTGAGTATGGTAGATACAACGACGCATCCATCGATAGTACTACTATGGTCCCTAACCCCATTTCCCTACTCATTGGCCAGATGAGAGGTACTTCCCACGAGTCCTAGACTACATGGGTAGGATGTCTCGATAGGAGAACCACTCATCCTATCCATAAGTTGCCACGGGGTATCACAGGGGGGAGGTTTAACCATTCACCCTGTACACAACACACCATTAGGGTAGGGTGATTCGCCCTATGGTCGCTTGTTGCTCCAAGAAGTACCCCAAGCCCCCCAGAGCTCCCAAATCTCAATGCATGCAACATGCAGGACCCTCATAACAGGGTCTCTCAATGACTCCAAGTCGTTCTCGGAAAGTCACAAATTTGACCTTTCCTGGGGGCTTTGATAGAATGTCTGCAACCTGTACATCAGTCTCAATACAATGGAGCCTCCTTGCTCGTTGACATACCATATCCCAGATAAGGTAGTATCTGATGTCTATATGTTGCAGAAATCATAGAATACATGATTCCTCAACAATTGAATCCCCCCTAGTTGACACAGAAGATCACGGTGGTATCCATCATGTGTACAAACATCTCACTAAAGAGCTTCCACAACGAGGCAATTTCACACGATATCATACTCGCAGCTATGTATTCGGTCTCAGCGGTGCTTATAGCAACCAACTTTTGCTTCCCACTCATTCAGGATATTGAAGCAGAACCCTAAGAGAACCGGCACTCGGAAGTGCTCTTATGATCCTCCACACTTCCTGCCTAGCCAGCATTCGAATAATCATGCAGCTTCATATTTCCGGTAGTGTATCTCAATCTATGAGTGATTGTGCCCCAAAGATATATCAGAAGATCCTTGTCACCAATCCAATGAGGCTCAACCATATATGAGCTCACCATGATAACTGCAAAACATATACCTAGACGGGAGTTCACCATGAACATCACTACTAGTATGAGTTTGTGAAACTCAGAGGCATTTCCCAAATCAAATTCGGTATTCCTACCACATAACTTCTGAAAGTTAAACTCCATCGAGGTAACTGCAAGCTTGTTTTTTTGATCTGAAATGGTCATATATTAAAATTGAAGTAGAATTGATTATGCCAATAGTGAATTTAATGTTAATTTAAAGTGTTGAAATCGTGAGAACTGCTTAAGAAGAAATACTTTACGACAGTTGATAAAACATAAGTAAGATGCAAAACAGAAAATACATAGCGATACCAAACAGAAAGATTGAATATGGGATGGGTGACCACTTTATTAGCATTGATACCAAAGAGGTCGATTACACAGAAATTTGAACAAACTAAATGTGCACGTAGGAACTTCTGGTCACTGTCATAAGAAATTTCTCTAAATTGTCTTTCCAATGCCTATCTCAGTTTCCAATTCCAACTCCCGATGCCCCTATTACACTGAAAACAAAATCGACTATATCCTCCAGAATCTGCACTTTGAAACTCAAAACCACCAATGTCTTCCTCATTAACAAAAAGGTGCATTTAAACATTTGCAGATACATTTGAGGGCTTCTTAGCTGAGATTGGCATGAATACATCATGATGGTCTCGATCGAATCACTAGGGAACACCTTAGTGCCTAGTCGCATGGTCATCGCATTAGTTTTGCACCAAAACTCCAACAAAAACCCAAAATAAACTTTATATTAAAACAAACCATTGACAGCTTGCTAGCCGGGTGGAGGAGGTTGACCACCCGCATGTGAACAGGTAGTTCAGCTGCGGTCTTTTCATAAGTCACCACCTTGCAAGTCAATCCCGATGGTTGTGGTCTACCATGTGAACACGTATAATTCCGAGCGACACGGCTTAGCTAACAGTCTTACCCCAGCGGTTTCCCCGCGATCTCCAACTGCTAGCCTCGATGGCTAACCACTGGTCATTCACATGTTACGGTTTAATTTTGTCATGTGATTTCTCTGTTGCGGTTTACTATGCCACAATAACCCCGATGGTTCATCCAACTCCGCTCACATGAACACAGTCTCTGACGCGGTCTTCTCCGCAGTTATGTCTGTTATAACAGTTTTGTAATGTTGTTTAATATTAATTCAATGTATTACAATAGCCCGAGAGGGTTTACAACATAGGTTTAGGTATTTTAATGCATAGATTTTTAGCTTTTGGTTAGGATTTAGGTGTATTAGGGTCTAGACTTAGGTTTTGACAACTTAATGTATGGATTTAGGTTTGATGTATTAGATGTATTTTTAGGGTTTTAATACATGGTTTTTTTTTCACCATAGCTTTTTTTTGGGCTAGGTTTAGTATTTTCATCAAAACCCATTTACAAACATTTGCCATAAAATGACATTCAAACCCACATGCATATCTTTGACACAAACCTACATTTGTGACGACAGAACTTTTTCGACACCCAAATCCTGCAAAGGCGAATGATCAACCCACTTGACAACCATATCCTAGAGGAATTGACGACAACCTCATGTCGACAACCAGTTACAAAACCATATCCGCTGAACACCATGAAAACCATATAGACATCGCTTGAACAACCTAAACCATAAACATCACTATCGAAGCTGACGACACCGGACTGAATGCTGACGACGAAGCTAAAACTGTGTAACTGATTTGACAAGACACTCCTAGATCAATCCTCTCTACTTGAAAGCTTTTGGACCACAAAAGTTTGACTTAAATAGATAGTCAATGAGGGTAGAGCTCCCTCACTCTCCACCTTGCCCTGATGATGTACCAATACATTCGATAAACCACCTGAAAGTGATGACCCTGATGATGCTGACCATGGCACATTTTGAATCGGTGACTTGTTCCCTCCATCTGCAATATGTACAACTTGCGACGATGGTCAAACAACCTATTATGAGCATGGCAATTGATTTCTTTCCACGAAATACCATGAGTTAGTGACTCATAATCATCTTTAAAAATTGTCTCTACAGGATATTGTTCAATACCATTGGCATTTATTAACAATCTATTTTGTGGAATGACAGAGACAATCAAAGACATTTTTGACATCAAACCAGCTACTTGACTTGTGATACCTTCCCGATTCTTGATTACTAATTGAACTTGTTGGAATAAACCCATCAAACTGTAATTTGAAAACTGTCGCAACTTAGTTTGATTTTGGAAGTATTGAAATGGTCGTTGATTTTTTTGAATTACTGTTTCTTCATTTATTAAATGATGTTTCCATTTATTAGCACTTTCCCCTAATGCATAAGTTTCCCTTAGATGTATTGAATACTTTGACACTACTCTAGAAAAGGCTTTGATCTGAAAACAAAAGGGCTTCCTCTCCACTTGAAAAGAGGCTTCCAAACTGTTTGAAACATGAAATGGTGACACAATACAAGAGAAATTTAACACTGACTTTCCCCAATACTGACCTGCATCCCTGTAACTTATTAATTCCAAACTTGGACTGACTTTATTCATTCTGACATTAGGAAGAGGAGCTTTAGGCATCAACTGTAATTCATGTTGTATTCCTTGCTTACGAGTAAGATGTTTGGTTTCTTTAAATAGAATGAGAAAATTTTTTACCTCTTTGATCAAACTATCTTTAAACTGAGACTCATAACTTGAACAAACATCCTGTCGATTCTTATGTTGTTCTTTTACACACATGATTACAAATCTCTTATTTGAACTTATTAATCGGGTCATCTGATTAGCAACAACTAAATTCAAGTGATTTTTACTTTGATGTGTCCTGACAATAAATTCAACCCCATTTTTCTTAAGGTGATATTTATGCTCTCTCCTATAAAACACTGCATCACGATCATAAAGATAAGGACTTCCTAAGACAACTCCACATATGTCTATTGGAACCACATCTAATTCCACTTCATCAATGTAATTAGTTGTAATGGCAAATCTTAACCAACACTATTTTGTGACTTTTATCTAAGTTGATTTATTTAGCCATCCTAATGGGTAAGGTCTTGGATGATTCCGTGTCTCCAAACCCAAACTCTTAACTAAATATTCAAATATTAAATTGGCCTGTGATCCACTGTTGAACATTGTATCTATCTTTCTATGCTTAGAAGTTATCCTTATGTTAGATAATTCAACTCTTTTATCCTCATTTGAAGGATTTATGTTTGATGAAGATGCAATAGTTTTCAAACTTGAACCAGTGTCAGAAGTTTTACCTGTCGTAACCATATCATTTATCCTCCTTTCATCACCTGAATTGGAACCTAGATCTTGTTGGACTGCTACAATTGCCTTCTTTTCATCCATCTCCTTAAAGAAATTTTTGGGCTTAAGTTTTGGATGAATTTTCCAACACTTAGATTCATCCTGATCGATTCTCTGGCAATGAGAACAAGTAGGTCTTTCCTTTTGAGCTATCATTGATTTCTTTCTCTTTGAATTGTTCTTCTCTTTACTGTCATTAGAATCTTTGATTTCCAACTCTTTGGATGATTGTGGTAAAACTTGAATGGTCTGCCACCTGATTCAATGTGTATGGCTTGAACACACACTTCATCAAAATCATCAGGATTAAACATCAATAATGCATGCTGCAAATATGAATGTAAATTGCCGATGTATTTTAATAAAGTTTCACATGTATCCGATTAAATAGCAAGTGCCAATGCTTTCTTTCTGAACTCCTGACTAAATTCCTGAACACTCTGCATTTTACCTTGCCTCGAATGTTTTCAATCAATAACAGCTTGCTCCATGTATCTTAAAGGATAGAATTGTTTCCTAAGAGATTTTAAAAACTTAGACCATGAAGAGATGACTTTTTCTTTTCGCTTTACATCTATTTGAGTTTTACTTGTCCACCAGATTAAGTATGTTCCCCCCATTCTAAGTGTAGCTAACTGAATTTTCATTTTATCGTTAGAAATGTTATGAATACACAATACACTTATAACTGTTTAATGCAGTTATCTAAATTTTTAGGATTCATTTCACCATCATAAATAGGTAACTCAAATTTTACATCAAGTTTTAAAAGAGATGTTTTCTTAGGTTTCTTTTCTGTTTCAGATTCTACACTGGAAGAAGAAGAAGAAGAAGATGATGGAGATGATGGAGGTGAAGGTGGTTTATCATCCTTTCCTTTACCTTTGTCCTTCTTCGATGTCTTTGAAGAATAAGTTGCATCTCTCGCCTTCTTATCTTTGTAGAGTTATCCCAACATCTGTTGCATATTCAAAAATGCTTGCTGAAACTATTCATCACTCATCTTAGTTTTCTGACATTTCACCTGCATTAGATCTTGTCATCGTCGACTTATGAACAACTCTTCGCTTTCCAATCTCTGGATAAATCTGCTCAATAATTCCTTCTCCACGTTGCGACTTTGACCTAGTTAACATTCAATGGAAAAATTCTACAAACAAAACCTGCTTTGATACCATATTATATGATCTGAAATGATCATATGTTAAAATTGAAGTAGAATTGATTATGCCAATAGTGAATTGAATGTTAATTTAAAGTGCTGAAACCGTGAGAACTGCTTGAGAAGAAATACTTTACGACAGTTGATAAAACATACGTAAGATGCAAAATAGAAGTGAAATAGAAAATACATAGCGATACCAGACAGCAATACTGATTACAGAGTTCATCCCTGATGGACTACGTCTCCGGGTCCACTTTCAAGATGGGCGACCGCTTTATTAGGATTGATACTGAAGAGGTCGATTACACAGAAATTTGACCAAATTGAATGTGAACGCAGGCACTTCTAGTCACTTTCATAAGAAATCTCTCTGAACCAGTTTTCCAACGCTTGTCTTGGTTTCCAATTCCGACCCTTGATGCCTCTGTTACACTGAAAACAAAATCGACTATATCCTCTAGAATCTGCACTCTAAAACTCAAAACCACCAATGTCTTCCTTGTGAAAAAAAGGGTGCATTTAAAGGTTTGTAGATGCATTTTAGGGCTTCTTAGCCAATATTGGCATGAATTCAGCATGATGGTCTTAGTCAAATCACTAGGGAACACCTTAGTTCCTAGTCACATGGTCATCGCATTAGTTTTGCACCAAAACTCCAACAAAAACCCAAAAAAACCTTTATATTAAAACAAACCGTTGGCAACTTGTTGACCGAGCGGAGGAGGTTGACCACCCGCATGTGAACAGGTGGTTCGGCTACGGTCTTGTCACAAGTCGCCATCTTGCAATTCAATCCCAACAGTTGCGGTCTGCCATGTGAACACATATAACTCTGACCGATGCAGCTTACCTGACAGTCTTACCCCGGCGGTTCCAACATGATCTCCAACCACTAACCTCGATGGCTAACCACTGGCCATTCACATGTTACAGTTTAACTTTGTCATGTGATTTCTCCATCGTGGTTAACTCTGCCATGGTAACCCCGACAGTTCATCCGACTCCGCTCACATGACCACAGTCTCCGACGTTGTCTTCTCCGTGATTATGACTATTATAACAGTTTTGTAATGTTGTTTAATATTAATTCAATGTATTACAATAGTCTGAGAGGGTTTAGAACATAGGTTTACGTATTTTAATGCATAGGTTTTTAGGTTTTGGTTAGGATTTAGGTGTATTAGGGTTTAGACTTAGGTTTTGACAACTTAATGTATGGATTTAGGTTTGATGTATTAGATGTAGTTTTAGGGTTTTAATACATGGTGTTTTTTTTTCACCATAACTTTTTTTTGGGCTAGGTTTAGTCTTTTCATCAAAACCCATTTACAACCATTTGTCACAAAGTGACATTCAAACCCACATACATATCGTTGACACAGAGCTACATTTGCGACGATAAACCTTTGTTGACACCCAAATCCTGCGAAGGCGAATTATCAACCCACGTTGACAACCATATCCTGGCGGAATTGATGACAACCTCATGTCAAAAACCAGTTACAACACCATATCCACTGAACAACATGAAAACCATATAGACATCACCTGAACAACCTGAACCATAAACATCATTGTCGAAGTTGACGACACCGAACTAAATGTTGATGACGAAACTGAAACTGTGTAACTGATCTGACGAGATCCTCCTAGATCATGTTCACCATTCCAAATCAGGAATCCAACTCCCTCTTACTTTTTCAAATGAGAGGGTTTGCACCTGTCAGAAAGAGGTCGTCCTCAGAAGGTGTCGGTATGAGAGGTTTGTCTTCCACAACCTTCGAGCAATGGTTTGGATCGGCTTCACTCCTAGTGAATCTCAGCTTCATCAGATAGTTATCAATCCTCTCATACTATGCCCGGGGTGTTTTGCTTCAAGCCATAGAGGGCTTTCTTCCACCTACATATATGAGATTCCCAATCATGAATCTCAAACCCCTCGGGTTGTTCCAAACATGTGGACCTGCTACATGAGGGGAATGGTCCCCTTGTAAGATTTTCCTTCGGTACATCTCAGACATATACCTTCATGCTCTTTTTGAATTCAGGCATCACATTCACCCTCTGACTCACATCGAGTACATAAAGAGATTCTCGTAAATGAATCGAGTTACCCTCATTCAATTTGAGGGATAATATTCCCTACACCATTTCCGGGATAGGTTGGATTTCCTCCAAGTATAATTCCACGATTGTTTCCATCTCTACCAATTTAGAGAGAGCACCCTTCTATCCGATGAAGTGCCTTGAAGCACTACAATCAATAAGCCAAATTCCCAAAGAGTCTGGAGGAGAGGACCAATACAAGATAACACTTCTTTATCTTATCATGAACAACATTTGATTCTTCATACCTGGGGTTCCTTTCTTTCTTTGAAGAGTCTTCTATTTCCTTGATGACCTGCATAACTTGTCATTCCTCCAATCATTGAAGATGTCCCTGGAATGATTGTTATCATCATCAAGTGATGTGTCCCTACCATTCGTACACTCCTTCGCGTAATGGTTGAACTTATTACAAACGAGGCATTTGCATTTCCTTCCACCCTTAGATCCAAACTTCCCATTGAAGTGATCTTTAGCTAGGCCATCAGAAGCTTTCGTTGCGCTAATTTGATAATATTCTCTGCTTCGATTTCACCCTTGGTGAATTTGAAGAGGGATGAGGAATTCATTTATTCTTTTGTCCTTTCCCAATTGTCTTCAATGATTTCTCTTTCACTCTTGCTTGGCCTTTGTCTTCACCTCAGCTCTAACACCATGTTAATTTTAATTATGTTCTATGCTTAAAGAAATTTATTTCAATTTTATAGTTAGCTCAATATCTTTTCCAGATTAGCAATCACATCAGCATTAAATTAAATTGTAGATAGAACATAAATATAGATCGCAGAAGAAAAGACAAGACAAGAGGACACAAGATGTGGCACTAGCCAGGGACAAACCCCAATGTGGGGAAGCCCTTGATTAATTCTTCTTATATGTTCTTCAATAGTTCAGCAAAGAGAGAGATAATACATATACAACAGAAGTCAACACTTTGACTTATCTAAGTAAGAGCATAGATCATCTCTAAGTAGATGATACATGAGGTAGTTGAACTTAGTTGAAGATAAGTTGCTTCAACTGATTCTCCCAGGTAACTCCATCACCATGTTGCACCTATCATTGTCTTGCTCCTCATCATCATGTTGCACCTATCATTGTGTTGCTCCTCATCATCATGTTGCACCTCACCGTGTTGCACCATGTTGCACTCATCATCACTATGTTGGACCTCATAACCATGTTGCACACATCATATTGTTGCACCTTATGCTTCTATTGTTGTCCCATGTGTCATTGTTGCACTATGCTGCCACATTTGTCCCGTGTGCCATAGCTACACCATGATATCCATTGTTTTCCCATGTGGCATACTGTTAGTGGCATTTCCATTCCATGTTTGGCATACTTTTTTCCCATTTGTTATGCTCCAATAAGCACCATTGCCTAACTGTCCCATTTGAAATGTTGTACCTTGTTGTTGTGTTAATGAGTTTGCAACAATATGATTGTTGTTGTCCCATTGTTATTCATGGTTGCTCCTATGATTGCTTGTTGTCCCATTGACTTACAGCAAGCCAACAATCATGCCCAAAACATACCTTGAACTTGGTTGCCTCCTCACGCTGTTGTTCAAGGCATATGGCAGCCCCTAACGCTTCCATGCTAACTTGTTTAGGAGTGACTAGGCTTGTGGCCTGCCACATACCTTAGTTGCACACATACCAAGCACCTAAGATGCATGCTACATCTCACTGTTCTGAGTTTTGTTTGGTTGCAACAAAATAGGCCTGGTTAGGGCACACAACAGTCCTTAACCAACCTTCTTTTTATGCCCAAAAACACTCCTAAGAGATGTGGTTGTCCTTATTTGAGGGGCCGAGGGTGGTTGCTTCAATTCTTGGCTACGCTAGCCCTTGTCTACCCTTCGGCCTGCCTGTAATTTACTGCGGCACCCTACAGCAAGACTGTGTATGGTTTCGACTACCTTTCCATGGATCTGCACCCTTCCAAAGTGACCTCAAAACTGTCCTATGGTTGTGGCTCTTCTAGTAAGGGGACTCAGCCCCTTCTCCAGCATTTCAAACCCCTGAAATAGACCCAAAATAGTCCTCCTTTTACACGTTGTCCCTGCCTCTTCTTTTTGCGCTACCACAGGGAACTATTCTCCTTCAACTAGCTCTCTTCCTCCACAAATGGATGCATAGAGTTGTCATAGGATAGGGCTTTCTAGGACTGCGGCTAGGGCTGCTAAGACCTCCTCCATAGCTGCGTAGATCCTCCTTCTTAGGAGTATGTTAGGACATCCTCCTTAGGATTGTGTTAGGGCTTATAGAGACTACGTTTAAGGCTTCATACTAGGGCTCCTTTACCTTCTGCATTTTAGGGCTTCCTCTCTTAGATTACTCTTCCACTAAAACCAAGAACTAGTGGAGAGAAATCAAGAGTGAAGTTGTGTAAAATGACTCTCATGTCATCTCCTTTTAGACTAAAACGTCGAGCACATGTGGGGTTTATTTGATTGCTTGCCGACCTTGACGAATTGTCTATTAACACAAACAAATTCATAATTCTATGAATACTTATCGGAATCGGATGATCTTTAGATCAATCCTACACCTCTCAATGAGAGGGATCCAAGAAAAATATCAGTTGTCATAAATAAGATGACCCACATGGAGTTTGGCCCTAGTTTCAAATTTTAACAGTGGGAGAGGGATCCAATGATATTGTTATTGGCATGAGATGTCCCTACTGCAGAAGGAGCACCAAGCCTAAAGATAGAGAAGGACGGTATAAACATAACCTGACTAGACATATATCAAATCATATTTCAAAGCTATCTAAAGAGCTTCTCCCTCGATTTGAGGGAAGAGAGAGGAGACATTTTTACCTATGGGGGTCGGGATAGTTCTCAAAAACCAATCCCTATATACATATTCATCAAATTTAAGAGCTTTTTGGAAATAATATTGAGAGGGGGGTGAATCAGTATTATCAGATCTAAAATTTTATTTCCCAAACAGATTTATATACGCTACTTCAGTGAAGTGAACTAGCGTGTACACGCGACTATACTTAAAGCAACCAATGTATATGCAGAGAACTTTTTATCTAGACAATTTATCATGTATTGAGCTTAAACCAATATAGCACAGATTTATTAGATAGTGCAGTAAAAGCGATACAAAGCATCACACATAAGCAACACACATGAACACCAACATATAACGTGAAAACCCAATGTGGGTAAAAACCACCTATTGTTGTCATCTCTGTCTTCTTTTTAATAAGAAGAAAATCTATTTACAATCTTGTACTAGTGCAGACTCATACCAGTACGCAGGCACCCACTTGCAGAAAGGCTACAACCTTCTCTCGTTCTCTAGCTACTACTAGAAGGGAGCTACAACCTCCTAGCTCTTGTACTTAGCCAATATGTTTACTAGTACGTAGGTGTCAGCCTACAGAAAACTCCACTCTTCCACCAAGGACCACGTTTCATAAATTTTCAGACGGGATACTCCTTTGCACCAACCAATCACTGAAACTCAATCATCACTTTCTAAATCACCCACCACTGAATCAATCAATCACTTGACAACCCATAATCACTGAAGAAAATCATAATCAATCAATCTGATCATTCAGCACATTGTCACCAGAATACAGTCACCAAAACATAAAGTAGAACCTAGAACTCTGCAACAGCAAACAGAAACAACTGAAACTTTTAAACATCATACTTCATAAGGTATACACTACTTCCATGTGTCGAACCAGCGTGTATATGCACTTTTACCAAAGTGAAACAACGTACAGATCTGCAAATTCAAATTTAAAATGCATATGCTACTTTGATATGTTGAACCAGTGTGTATACACTCTTTTACTAAAGTGAACCTGCGTACAGATCTGTAAATGCTAACTTAAAAACATCACAACTATTCCAGACTTCAGTCATACCCAGATCGTCACATTTATAGAAGAAAACATGCATCAGTATTTAGATCTAGACTGTTCAAAATCAAACCACATAATGATAATACTCTTAAGCCTTTATGATCCCGGTCCATCAACCTTCATCAGCCATATTAGTGCATTCTTAGATCTGATCAAGCAAACCATCAGAAGCTCATTAAACTACATATATGATCCAACACTTCATAAGATATTCAAATCCTTGCACTCCTTGGCCTAATGATCTTCTCCTCCTTATATAGTTTTAGGCATTTCTCAATACCATGGACCAAAACTACTTAGGACCAATACCTTAAACCAAATATCTCGAACCAATCAAATACCTTGGAGCAAGAAATACCTTGGACCAAAAAACTTTTGGTTTTCCAAGATATACACGCTTTTCCTTCTGTGAAAGTGAGTGTGTACGTATACGCTTCTTTTGTTAAGTAAACATGCGTGTATACGCAGCTTGGACAAAGTGAACCTGTGTATACCTCTCTTTCTTCATTCTTTGGAGTCTGATCTGTAATTCTTTGTTGTTGACTTGTTGCACTGTGATCTTTCATCTGAGTGAGTTGCCATCAAGGACAACACCTGTATCATAATGCCAACAATCTCCCCCTTTGGACTTGATGGCAACAACAACACCAAGCCACTCTCTCCCTTTGATATCAAGGGCAAAGGGTGGACCAAGATATTTTCTCCCTTTGAAATATATTATGATGTTCATGCTCCCCCTAAGTACATGATGAATTCTCTAATTGAGCTCCCATTTTGTACATGTTGAGATGCATTGAAACCGTCTATGCTCCTCCTCAGCACAAGCAGAGTTTGCAAAAAAATATTTTCTAAAAGAATAGCATGACTCTATAACTCAACTATGTGAGCATGACCTTCCTATCACCAATGACTCATACATACATCCATCTCCCAACCAAGTGAGGTTATACAAAATTTGACTCATCCACCTAACCAAGTGGAGATATACCAATTGTTTATACATGACAGAAACAATAAATATTACATCATCCATCCCATGTAAAGTGGGGATACAAATTACGTCATTTGTCCAAGAGGACTCATTCAAATGTATGAGAAGACATATCACACCCTATACTTTTCCATGACTTAAGCAACAAATGGTATAAATATCTGAAGCCATAGCTGGACTCAACAACCATAATGCCAACAATGTTGAATGTACGTGAAGGCTAATGCTCCCCCTGAACCTGTGCTACCCATACCAGAGCTTGACCCACTATTTTTTCTTGTCTGGAAAACATATATGCTCCTTGACCCATAGAAACCCACGTGTGTATGCGACTATACTCCATGAAACACGCATATAATAACCTTTCTCTGAAAAATTTAATTTAAAAGTAGGATGATGCAGCAACTACTCCCAGCTTTTCTCTGAGATATTCAAATGTCTCTCTGGGAAGTGGTTTAGTGAATATATCAGTAACCTATTCTTTGGAGGGAACATACTCCAATTTGACCTTTTGTTCAAGCATGTGTTCACATAGAAAATGGTATTTGATGGGTATGCGCTTGGTCTTGGAGTGCATGACTGGATTCTTTGAAATATTGATGGCACTTGTATTATCACATAAAATGGAGATGGGTGGAGTACATGTGATCTAAATGTCTTGCAAGGTTTGCATCATCTAAAGTAGTTTTGTGCAGCAAGATGCAGTAGCCACATATTCTGCTTCAGTTGTAGATAAAGCAATTGAATTTTGTTTCTTGTTGAACCAAGACACTAACCTAGAACCAAAATAGAATGCACCACCACTAGTGTTTTTTCTATCATCAACACTTCCTGCCCAATCTGCATCTGTATATGCATGAAGAGTAAGATTTGTATCTCTAGGATACCATAAACCAAAGTTCTGAGTTCCTTGAAGATATTTGAAAATTCTTTTGACTGCCTGAAGGTGTGATCCCTTTGGATTTGCTTGGAATCTTCAAACCATTCCTACTGCATGCATGATGTCAGGTCTGGTACCTGTTAGATAAAGCAAACTCCCAATCATGGATCTGTAAGTTGGTTGATGTATTGTTGTTGATTCATCATTTGAGCTAAGGCTGCATCTTGTTACCATTGGGGTACATACAGGGTTAGAATCTTTCATGCCATACCTTTTCAAGATCTGTTTGAGATATTTGGTTTGTGAAAGAAAAATGTCATATTTATTTTGTTTAACTTGTAGACCAAGAAAATAGGTAAATTCACTAAGTAAGGACATTTCAAATTCTTTTTGCATTACTGAAGCAAAATTCTGACCCATGGATTCTTCATTGCTACCAAAAATGATATCATCAACATAAACAACAATAATTAGCAATTTATCCTTTTCAATCTTTATATATAGATTGTTATCTGCTGAACCTTTTGTAAAACCTTATTGGTGTAGATATTTGTCAAGGCGGTAATACCAAGCCCTTAAAGCCTGTTTCAGACCATAGAGAGACTTTTTGAGTCGACATACAAGTTTTGCATCATTTCCAAGAATGAATCCTTTTCGTTATTCAATATAAACTTCTTCTTCTAAATCTCCATTAAGGAAAGCAGATTTTACATCCATTTGGTATACTTTCAATTTCTGAAAGCTAGAAAGAGCAAGAGACATCTTTATGGCTTCAAGTCTAGCAATAGGTGCAAAAGTTTCTTCAAAATCTATACCTTCTTGTTGAGCATACCCTTTACAAACAAGTCTAGCCTTGTTTCTACTAACTTCTCCATTTTCATTTAGCTTGTTTTAGAATATCCATTTAGTTCCTATAATATTTGTATCATGAGGTCTAGGAACTAATTCCAAAGCATTATTCTTTTCAATTTGCTCAAGTTCTTCATTCATGGCCTTGACTCAACATTCATTTTTGCATACTTCATTTACATTTTGAGGTTCGGTGGAGGATAGTAATGCTAGATAGCTTGAGATTTCTGTAATAATTCTTCTTTTCTGTACACCTGCCTCTTTTTCCCCTAAAATTTGAGTTTCTGGATGATTTTTCTAAACATACTTGGACAGAGTCTTTTCTTTTACCATTATCTATTCTTCTGGTGCTTCATTGGTTTCTTCTTCAATATCATTGTAATTTGACGTGGTAAAATAATCCCCATCTTCTTCATTGTTATAATCCTCTGTTTTTATCTGTTTTGGATTTTTGCATGCTTCATCATCTACAACATCAATATTTTCAACAATTTTCTCAAGTCTTTTATTATAACATTTATATCCTTTACTTCGGGAAGACTAACCAAGAAGAATACCTTCATTTGCTATGGGCTCAAACTTACTAAGTTTTTCATCGGTCTTTTTGATATAACATTTGCTTCCAAAAACTTTGAAGTATTTTACAATAGAAGTCTTACCATACCAAAGTTCATGTGGAGTTTGAGTGTTATTTACCCGAATATTTGCTTGGTTGAGAATAGTTACGACAGCGAATGTAGCTTCACTCCAGAAAATTGCAAGAGTTCCAGATTCATCTAGCATAGCTCAAGCCATTTGTCAAATAGTTATGTTCATTCTTTCTACCACTCCATTTTGTTGAAGAGTCATTGCGGTGGAGAATTGTCTTTTTATTCCATGTTCACAAAAGTCAAAGAATTCATCCTAGGTAAATTCCCCTCCTCGATCAGATTTGAGACATTTGATTTTTCGATCTGATCCATTCAAACGCTTCATCTTTATGCTTTAGAAGACCTATCCAACACATTCTGGAAAAATCATCAATGAACAAAATAAAATATTCTTCTCCACGAGGTGACTTTTTCCTTGATGGTCCACATAAATCAGTATGGACAAGTTCAAGAGGCTTACTAGCTGACCCTTCTTTTTCAATGAAGTGAGCTCTGGTTTGCTTACCGATTTGACATGGTTTTCATATTTTATTTTCAGGGAGGTTGATATCTGGAAGATCACGAACAGCCTTGAATATGCATGCTTTTCTTATTTGAGAAAAGCTTAGATGTCTCAATCTTCTATGCCACAACCAGTTTTCATTGTTTTTGCTTAGATAGCATTGTTGTTGTCCTCCCTTGAATATGTATAAGTTATTTGAATTTCTTGTACCTTTGATCACGGTCTCTCTTGTATCAAGCTCACGAACAACACATTCGTTTGATCGAAACACCACTTCATTTCCTTGATCACACATTTGACTAACACTCAACAAGTTATGCTTTAAATCGTCTACATACATAACATTTTCAGCGTTAACCTTTTCTTTCAAGAAAATAGAGCCTTTACCTTTTATGACTGTAGGAGTGTCATCTCCAAATGAGACATTATTTTCCTTTTCTAAGGCATTATATGAGTGAAGGTTTTATTTGTCACATGTCATGTGTTTTGAGCATCCACTATCAATGTACCACTGATTTTCTTATCCTTCTACATACAAGGCTATACCACATCTTTCTGTTTGAGATTCTTGCTTTCTTCATATCTTGGGATTTAATGGAGTTTGCTCCTTTTGAGATGTTCGCCGAAATTTGCTCTTGCATTGAGATTCTTCATGACCAAAGTTATTACAGATTGAGAATTCTATTTCATTTTCAAGAAGAGAAAAGTTATTATATGAACTTTTCTTGATCCCTGTCACATTCCTTTGATTTTGTGCTTCTCTAGTCATGATGGTTTTGTAAGAAACACATTGAGCAGTTTTGTGTCCAAAATTATGACATGAAAACATTGTCCATTAAAGAAGTTCCTGTGACTATCGAATCTATTAACCTCGTGATTGTAGTTCCTATTCATATTCATCTTTGAAGCAAATTGAGTATGATTTACCTGAGGTTGGTTGTGGCTTTTGTTCATCCTTGGAGTAAATTGACTCTGATTTACCTGGTGATCTACTTTATGCCTTTGCTGACGATTCTCATACTGTTCACTGGTCTTTGTTGCATCAAGATAGCTTTTGGTGGAGGTTGATGGCTTCTGTGATTGAGATGCTTCTTCAATATATCCAAGACCTGTCTTTATCAAAGGAGAACGTTGCACTTTGATAATTTCATTTAAAGTTTCTGATCCTTTAGCAAATCTAAGATTGAGAGATTTTGTTTTCTCAAAATCCTTTCTTATACCCACAATTTCACATTCTAGTTTTTCCTTGCGTTTTTTCAGCAAGTTGGTATGTCAAGGTATCTATCATCATATTCCTTTCTTCTAAACATATTTTGAGTTTAGAGATTTCTTCATGAAGGTCATCCTCTTCTAAAGCATCCCAAAAATTATCATCGTCATAAGCCATTAAAAGTCTATAATCATCACTATTTTCATCATCATCACTATTTGATAAACCATCACTATCTTCATGAGTATAGTAACTCCTTTTATTTACAACTTGTTTTCTATTCCATTTTGCATATTCCTTCCCTTTTTCATATTTATGAGGACATTTGGCAGCATAATGACTGACTCTACCATATGCAAAACATTTGAAGGGTAGCTTACCTTTAAATCTTCCAAAACCCCGTTGAAGTTTCTTGACAAAGTTTACCTCATCTTCTTCTTCTGAAATATGTCCTGATTCGTTGTGTTCTTCCTTTCCTTTTGCAAAAGCTTTAAATGTGGCTTCTCTCATATTTGATGGTCCTCATTTTCTCATCTCAAAGGCAGTTAAGATTACGTGACGTTGTGTCATAGTGATAGTCTGCATATATTGTTTTTCTTCTATGGAAGACACTTTTGATTCAAATTTAGCAGACAAGGATTTCAAAACTTTCTCAACTAAGGTAACTTCCTTTATTTCTTCATCCAAATTCTTCAAACAATTAACAGCCTCATCTATACATAAAAAGTAACTAGCTATACTTTCATCATTGTGCATCTTAAGAGTTTCATACTGAATTTTGAGAGTTTGAAGCTTAGCATGTTTTACCTGAGAGCCTCCTTCGTAGCTCAGAACAATTTTGTCCCATATTTCTTTCGCTGATTTGAACTGCATGACTTTGAAAAATTCTGATTGTAACGGACTTCCCAATAAAGTATTGACAGCTCTGGCATTGGTTTCATATTGTTTTTTACCTATCGTATCTGTAGGAATTGTTGTTGGAAATGTATATCCTCCTTCCACAATTTCCCAGGCATCCGTTCCAAGTGATTGTAGATAGGTTGTGGTTCTTATTTTCCAATAAACAAAATTGCTCCGATCAAATATTGGTCGTCTGATGGATCCCACATTTTCTTGATTACTCATGATGATGGATCTCCCTTCAAGCGATCAAGCTTCTTCTGAAGGACCTGCTCTAATACCAATTGTTAGAAATAATACTGAGAGGGGGGTGAATCAGTATTATCAGATCTAAAATTTTATTTTCCAAACAGATTTATATACGCTACTTCAGTGAAGTGAACTAGCGTGTACACGCGGCTGTATTTAAAGCAACCAGCGTATATGCAGAGAACTTTTGATTTATACAATTTATCATGTATTGAGCTTAAACCAGTGTATCATAGATTTATTAGATAGTGCAATAAAAGCGGAATAAAGCATCACACATAAGAAACACACATGAACACCAAGATATAAGGTGGAAACCCAATGTGAGTAAAAACCACCTGTTGTTGTCGTCTCTGTCTTCTTTTTAATAATAAAAAAATATGTTTACAATCTTGTATTGGTGCAGACTCATACCAGTACGCACAGACCCACCTATAGAAAAGCTATAACCTTTTCTCATTCTCCAACTACTACTGGAAGGGAGCTACAACCCCTTCGCTCTTGTACTAGACAATATGTTTACTAGTACGTAGGTAACAACCTACAGAAAACTCCACTCTTCCACTAAAGACCATGTTTCATAAATTTTCAGACTGGAGGCTCCTCTGCATCAACCAATCACTGAAACTCAATCATCACTTTCTAAATCAACCACAATTGAATCAATCAATCACTTAACAACCCATCATCACTAAAGAAAATCATAATCAATCGATCTGATCATTCAACGCACTGTCACCAAAACACAAAGCAGAACCCAGAACTCTGCAATAGCAAACAAAAACAACTGAAACTTTTAAACATCATACTTCATAAGGTATAAGCTACTTCCATGTGTCGAACCAACGTGTATACGCACATTTACCAAAGAAAAACATTGTTCAGATCTACAAATTCAAATTTAAGATGCATACGCTACTTTGATATGTTGAACCAACGTGTATACACTCTTTTACTAAAGTGAACCTACATACATATCTGTAAATGCTAACCTAAAAACATCACAACTATTCCAAACTTCAGTCATACCCAGATCATCACATTTACAGAATAAAACATGCGTCAATATTTAAATCTAGACTGTTCAAGATCAAACCACATAATGATAATACTCTTAAGCCTTTATGATTCCGGTCCATCAACTTTCAACAGCCATATTGGTGCATCCTTATATCAGATCAAGCAAACCATCCGAAGCTCATTAACAAGCATATATGATCCAAAACTTCATAAGATATTCAAATCCTTGCACTCCTTGGCATAATGATCTTCTCCTCCTTATATAGTTTTAGGTCTTTCTCAATACCATGGACCAAAACTACTTAGGACCAATAGCTTGGACCAAATACCTCAGATCAATCAAATACCTTAGACCAAGAAATACCTTGGACCAAAAAACGTTTGGTTTTCCAAGATATACGCGCTTTTCCTTCTGTGAAAGTGTGTGTGTACGTATATTCTTCTTTTGTTAAGTAAACCTGTGTGTGTACGCAGCTTGGACAAGGTGAACCTGCGTATACCTCTCTTTCTTCATTCTTTGGAGTCTAATCTGTAATTCTTTGTTGTTGACATGTTGCACTGTGATCTTTCATCTGAGTGAGTTGCCATCAAAGACAACACCTGTATCATAATGCCAATAGATGTCCCTACTGCAGAAGGAGCACCAAGCCTAAAGATAGAGAAGGACGGTATAAACATACCCTGACTAGACATATATCAAATCATATTTCAAAGCTATCTAGAGAGATTCTTCATCAATTTGAGGGAAGAGAGAGGAGACATTTTTACCTATGGGGGTCAAGAAAGTTCTCAAAAACCAATCCATATATACATATTCATCGAATTCAAGAGATTTACACATGTTCCTCTTGTGTCATTCTTGTACATGGTAAGAAAAGCATGTGGCAAAATTTTGATGGAAAGATATCAAAAGTTCGATACTAGTGCCATATCAAAGAAGTAATTGGAAATATGATAAGAAGGCATTGGCAAGAGTTGCAAAGGTTGAATGAGAGGCATGTGGTTGGTCAATATACCACTTGGCAGCAGCTCCAACGAGAGTGGGTTGGAAAATACAAAAAACGAATGGAGTCCTTAGTAATGGAGTTGGAAGAACACGACATATGGAAAGAGAAAACATGGTTGGTAGGTTCTTCTCCAGGATTCCCTTCAAACTTTGGAATATTTGAGGGAACTTGGTTGGCATGGGCGGTCAATTCTGGTCATGTAAAAGGGGATCATTGATAAGTTGGTTTAAACTGGGAAGGCTCAAACCAGCGATGTAGGGAAGTAAAGGTTAATGAGCGGCCATACCTGAAGAGGTTTCAATATTACCTCCTTGAGGGTTACCCTGGTTAGGACCAGTGTTACCACCTAGGTTTCCACCACCTGCATTAGCCCCTGGCATGGTAGCGGTGTGGGGTAGGGAGGATGCAATCTAAACATGAGCTGAAGGAATCAGAAGAACTAGAGTCCATATGCGGACTAGGTGAACAGACCCTAACTCGTTGAGCAAGGGTGAGAGGATGTCCTAAATGAAACTGAGGGTGAAGGCCACAAAGTCTCCACGACAAACGCCTAAGGGGTTCAATGGTATCAAGATAAAACAAAAATTTTGAAGGCTAAAGGGTAAGGATAAAGAAATAGAGTAAAAAAATAGTAAGCAAGCACCTAGTGCAGTGGTGCAAAGTGTAAACTAACTATAATGATATGCTACTCTATTCAGGGAAACACGTCCTATCAGAGAAAAATGAATTTTGGCCTAGATTTTGTCTAATCCTCATACAAGTCTTAGTTCCACTATTTTAGATGGTCTTCCAAAAGGCTTCTTACTTGACAAGGTCTGATATCTATAAGCAAAGTTGTCTAGGGAAAGGTAAGGTAGAGGAATGCTTGTTGACTACAACTATCCCTATAGGGTGTTTTCCTAATACTAACCACTAAGGTACCTTTGTTTCATGGGGGAGCAAGAATCTTGGGCTTTTTGGTAGACAGTGGCCAGCACGATATTCCCCACAACGATTTGGCTTGCCTCGAGGAGAACCCCTTGCGCCATGACTTAAGCCTAACCCCCACTCAAACGAGTTTTTGACGTGCTCCAATTTCATTGTGGGATGGTGGAGAAATTTCAAGATCCCTACTAGGACAATTATGTCTCAATGTACGTGATCGACGGGTGTTGTTGAAAGTCTATCCCATCGATCATAAACCTAACTACAAGATTGATTTTCCATGTTGCCCAAGTGGGCTTAATCTATGTGAGTTAAATTATTAATGTGGAGTGTTTAAAGTCTTGGCTTGGCAGTGCTAACAAATATCTCGTTCGGTTAGGTTGTGAGTGTGTGTGTAGAGATATCCGTTTCGATGGTTTAATTTGAAGCATGCTTTATGACATCAATGTTGTTGAGAAATAAAGTGTAGAAACTATAAATTAAAGATCTCATTCGCTTAAGTTGTGAGTGTATGTGTAGACATATGTGTTTCGATGGTTTAATTTAAAGCATGCTTTATGATGTCAATGTTGTTGAGAAATAAAGTGTAAAAACTACAAATGATACTGAAAATGAACAGTAATATAATAACAAGATTAAACACGCAATTTCCCACCCAAAAAGGCTATGAAGCAGCAAGAAAAATGATAACAAAACAAGAAACCCAAAGAAACTAAAAGACCAAAAGATTTAATGTCTATTGGCACTAGGAACTAAGGCCAAATCTACTTAATTGACGCAGGAAAAACGATCAAAGACAAGTGGCTAAGTGCTGGAAAATCACAGAAAATAAACTGCAAAAGAAAAGGATACTCAAGAGGACCCTAAAGGAGAAATGCAACCCAAGTTTCAAATGGAAACAAAGTGTTGTAAATATAGTCTAAAAAAGACTAAAAAATTATGGAAACAATGTTGGAAAAAAGTGAGTGAAAGTTTTGCAAACTAGACTCCTCGGCTCTGCAAATTTTCTATTAAATGGCACAAGGATACTCTAACCCTAAGGAGTTGTTTCCTTCCTTTTGAAAGAGAAAAAATACTAAAAGAATCCAAGCTTAGGGGTGAACAAGGAGAGTGAATAAACCTTTCCTGACACAGGGACAACTCTCGACAAAATTCAAAAAACACTGGAATTTTTTTAAAAACAGAGGGAGCACAAGTTTTGACCTCTCTTTTGTGTTATGGTGCAGATATTGGTACACACATTGTGTTATCCAACACATGTATTTATCCAAAAATTATGTTATCCCCCTAAAGGGCTCGCTCCGCAAATCTGTTGCAGATAGTGTCATCTCCTGCGCCGCTAGTACCTATTACCTGCAAAAAAGAAACGAAAACCCAAAATAACGAATTTTTTTCTAGAAAATAGTAAAAATCTGAAAATAGAAATAAAAAGTGATAAAGAAAAATGTTGAAACATCAGTCACTAGGGATTTGAATTTTTAGACTAATGGAGTTTCTATTTGTTGACGACTAAAGACCTAGTGGAGTCATCATTTGTTAGTATGAAGTTTTCTAGCAAGTGTACCAAAAATATTTACTTAAGTAACTAGTGACAAATAGCCCTAACAACAAGGGATAGTTGTCAATGTTCTTCAAATCTGTAGTAAAAAGTTAGAAAGCCCTGCACAAAATACCATCTACAGAAAATAAAAAGACAAGGAAACTCAATGAAAATATAAGAAATTGAATTTTATTAAAAAGAGAATGTTTACACTTGGTGAGGAGAATATGCAGACTCGGATCTACAAAATCCCTCTCTATGGGATGGGTCCTTTAACACCCTGTGTTCCAGGTACATCTTCAGTTTCTCTCTTATAATGTATGTAATACGAAAATGGAATTGATGGTGGCTTGAACTCGAAAATGGAAGCTCTAATCTCATAAGACAATAATGAGGGTGATGAGAATGGTCATGTGTAGAGAATGAAGAAAACCCCTCTATTTATAATAAATATTAGGTAGATCTAAATCTAAGACAATAATAAAAAATTGTGAGACCAAATCAAAATCTAGTCGTTATGAATATTTTATTATAGTTCAGAGGTAAAGATTATTTGAAATTATCAAATATCTTTATTTAATAAGTCAACTCAAAAAATAATGATTAATTGGGTTAACTTAGGAAAGTGGATAAAGTAATTAATAAATAAAAATGACTTGTTGACTACTTTAAGGAGATAAAGTCAAAATAAATTTAAAATAATGATGTAAGAATTATCTCATGAGAGAAATAAGAGATAAATATGGAAAAATAAATAAATTATGATTTATTTAATTATTTTTGAGTGGTTGAATAAAAATTGGTTAGAAACAATCATCGAATAATAATTTAATAATTATTTCGAGAGAATAATAAATAAATAATGATTTATTTAATTATTCTCATGGGGTTTTTTTTTATTTTAATGAGGAATAATTTAGGAAAATGGTTCGTTAAATTATTTCATAAGGTGAAAGTGGTTTGTAATGTGTAAAAATACATACTACATGGTGTATTTCGATCAACCTAGTAGAAAATGGCTATGTGATCATTTTTTGGATGATAACACACCTCATTAGATACTCAGCGCTTTCTATTAAAGGGCAAAGGATAATCTACAAAGAAGACACCTAATGACCTGAAAGAAATACCTTAATAGTCCAACCACTATAGTAAAGAATGAATCCATTTCAAAAGAGTGAATTCACTAGCAAACCCATCTCTTGTGTCTATTCCAACAAGAATCCTAGCATGAATCAATAATACTCATGTTTGCCTTCAAAAATGATGCAGTGAATTTTCAATCGCTTTAAATATGTCAAAGCAACCAAAAATACATTGGATGCTTGAACAACTTCGCCTAAATTGGCATTGATTCCATCCTTTCAATCCAAACATCAAAAAGGGGGGGCAGGGGGTCCAATTCTTTAAGCAAAACGACATCAAGCCTCATAGCCAACATGTCTTCACATTTTTCTCTAATCTTCTGACCAAAAATGAAGCCCTAGATTACCTCTAGCTAAGAAAAAGAACAAATAATAGCCAATTATCGCTTTCCAAATGTTCTCTTTCCAACCATTCTTGCAAAAGATTCTCACATCTTCTTCGAGCAAAATAGATACCAGCGAAGGTTTAGGCAGCGTTTGAGACCACCGTATTCATCTAGAGCTCTTCTTCTAGAACTATTTTGACTGGTTAAACCCGAGACTTTAACCACTTATTTTTCCTCTCCTCACTACACTTAGATACTTACTTCCTTGTGAGTTCCACTAGAAAACAACGTTATTTTCCTCTCCTTAGAAGATATCACCACTAAGAAGGCTTGTTTTCCTTTGACTAGTCTCCATAACTAACAAACAAATCACAATTTTCTTCCGCAATGCAAAAAACATCACACATTTAAGGAAACAACCTCACATAAGTCCCTCTAGGCATCTTCTTTAATTATTTTCCCTTGATCCTGGATAAAGAATGTTTTAACTACCCACCTTCAACTTTGATTGCTTGAACAAAAGCACCCTTACTGAGAGTCACATCTCCAAAGCTTCCAAAAACAAATGGCATTGACAAAAGCCCTAGACCATAGGATACCACCATCTTGAAATGAACTAGCATCCAAAGTGTTATGAGAGGAAATACAACTAGAAGTCTAAAGAGGTTTATATTTCTGGTAACCTTTAACTTACCTCTTGATGAACTCATTATGAGAAAATATTGTACCACCCTAACAACTTGATCCAATAGCCAATCTGAGTATATGTTCACCATGCAAATCACATGTCCCATCATTAAAAGCATTTGCCAACTTTGCAAATCCATGCCCCAATTCTCTCCTATCCACATTACCTAATTTTAAAAGCATTATTGAACCCCACGAGGAATTCTCACCACAAACATTAAGTGTTTTACTATTGTTGAAATTTGGTACCGGAGGACAGGTGGTTCCCTTAGGCTTTGATCTTTGGCCTAGGGAAAAGTGTCCAAAACATTTTAATTTTCTCCTAAAGTGACTTTATAATTTTCATAAAGTTAAAATCTAATTTAAAAGTGACTTTAAGTGATAAAGTTATTAAGTCTAATTTTAAAGTGACTTTTATAAAGTCAATGAAAAATTAGAAAGGAAAAGTGACTTTGGAAATAAATGACTAAGTGGGTCTTTATTAAAGTGGGTGAATTAAAAATAGAAAGTGAGATTTAAATGTACATTTAATCTCAGCCATTGATCTAAATCTATTTCAGCCATTGGATTTAGAGATCACCCAAAAGTCACTTGGATCACCCAAAAGTCACTTGGAGTTAAATTAAGGGAGGAAAAAGAGGAAAAGATCACATTCGATTCAATTCTTTCATGAGCAGATTGAGAGAAGGAGAGCAAGAGAGCAAGGGAGATTTCTGGACAGTGAGCTACGGAGTATCAGCAGCGGAGTAACTACAGCAAAGTTTCAGCAAGGCAGTTTTTCAGCAAGGCTGAGATAAGTTGTAAAAGTTTGCTTGCTGATTTTTGCTGAATATTTCTCTTACTGTAAAAAGACATTTTTCAGAAATAAAGAAGAGCTCTCAAACTGGTTTTCCCCAAGAGTTGTAGGGGGTTTTTTCAGGGTCACGTTGACCAAAAATATCAGTGTTTTAATGTGTTTTAATGGCTGTTTATTACTGCTGATTTTTATTTCTGCAATTTCCAGCATTCTGTAAATTTTCCAGAATTTGTGTTTTCAGCAAATTTTATTTTTCCAGCTTGTTGAATGTATGTTTATGGGAAAGGGCATTTAATTACATGGGAGAAATAAGGAGA
>APFE031208862.1:0-15902 GCA_000404065.3 Pinus taeda
GTAAGGAATACAATTCACTGTCTTTCGAACCATCTTAAGCATTATCAATCGCTCGTACAAGAACTTACCTCCCATTTCCAAGCATTCAATATATCTTCCATATCCAGGGCACAGAACTCCGCAGCTGATTTACTGGCCAATGTCGCTTCCAAGCTGCTCCCTTTAGAGGACTATAGTCCCGATAGGTTTTCAGTAGAATTACTTTTTAGGCCATCCATTCCAGATAATGTAACCAATTGGAGAGTGTTTAACCATGATGAAGACATCTTATAATTTCTGACCTCTGAAAAATCCTATGACAATCAAATCATTGAGGAAGATGAGCATGATACTCAAATGCAAGGTAAACATGAAGAAAATTCAATCCCTAAGCGTGTAGTGAAGCTTGAAGATCTTTACGATATTAAATACAGGTTCAAACCTGTATCTAATACAAAACTTCTGAGCTCTACCTTAAGGTTTGAATTAATAAACCTTGGCACTGAACAAAATCCTCAAAATATTAACTTAGGATTGGGACTTTCCATAGAGGAAAAGGAAGCATTTATTAGTCTGTTACGAAAAAATAAACATGTGTTCGCTTGGAGATATGATGATCTAAAAACTTATGACACATCTATTATTTAGCACACTATCCCAATGCTTCCCGAGCGGAAACCAATTCAACAAAAATTGAGAAAAATACACCCAAACTTAGAGAGTCAGATAAAATCTGAACTCAACAAAATCTTAAAAGCTAAGATTATTTTTCTCGTACGACACTCGAATTGGGTCTCCAATATGGTAGCAGTCAGAAAAAAGAATGGCGACATAAAAATTTGTATTGATTTCAGAAATTTAAATAAGGCAAGTCTAAAAGATAATTTCCCATTACCCACGATGGAGCAGATACTCCAATCAGTGGCTGGTTCAGAATTAATGTCCTTCTTGGACGGATTTTCAGGGTATAATCAAATTCTGGTTCACCTTGATGATCAACTCAAGACCACCTTTAGAACATGTGGGGAACATATGCTTATCAGAAGATGCCTTTCATACTTATTAATGCAGGAGCCACTTTCCAGAGGGAAATGGATATCGCTTTCAAAGGGTTAATTAATAGAACAGTAGTTGTCTATTTAGATGACATTACTGTATTTTCAAGAGAAAGATCCAATCACTTGCAGGATTTGAACCAAATCTTCCAACGCTGTAAAAATTACGGTATTTCTCTAAACCCTAAGAAATCTATTTTCGCTCTTGATCAAGGTAAGCTCCTGGGCTTCATTGTATCTAAAGATGGCCTCTATATCGACCCAGACAGGATTAATGAAATTTCTGAAATCCCTTTTCCTCATAATAAAAAATCCATGCAGTCATTCTTAGGCCAAATTAATTTTGTAAAAAGATTTATTCCAGATTTTTCTCAAATTATTTTACCACTCCAAAATATGATTAAGAAAAATTCAGTCTTCAAATGGGGAGTACTAGAAAAGGAAGCATTTGAACTAATCAAGCAATCAATAATCAATGCCCCAGCTCTAAACACCCCAAATTTTTCTAATCATTTTACATTGTACACCATCGCATCCGATTCTTCTTACACCGCAGTACTTACGCAGGTCAGTGATCACAATTTGGAAGCACCGATTTCATTCTATAGCTCAAATCTTCAGGGTGCAGAATTGAACTATTCTGAAGTAGAAAAACAAGCCTTTGCTGTGTATAAAGCGATTAAACATTACAGACCATTCCTGCTGAAAGCCCATACAAAGGTTATAGTTCCTTTCTCCTCAGTTAAACAACTGTTAATCCAGAGAGAACTAGGAGAAAAAAGGGCAAATAGGGTAACAGCGCTTCAGGAATACGACATAGAAATAAAACCAGCAAAGATTGTTAGAGGTCAAGGTTTTGCAGGTTATTGGCAGGCGCATCCGACATTCCAGAATCAAGCGATACTGATCAACCTGAAATCATCAATCAGGTAAGTGCCACTGATTCTGAATCACAGTACGCTGATTTAATATTTTACCTAAAAAATGGATATGCACCTCCAAACTTGTCCTACAAAAACAAAAGGGCCATAAGATTGAAAGAAAAGAATTTTACCATTATTGATGATGTTCTGTTTAGACAAAATTATGATTCCGTTTTACTAAGATGCCTTGAGAAATAGGAAGCACAAAAAGTCTTGCAGGAATTACACGACGAACCAGCAGGAGGCCACTTCGGGGCTGATACAATAGCTCACAAAGTCATCCATGCCAGATATTACTGGCCCACTTTGTTTAGAGACGCTCATGAATATGTAAGGAAATGCCCAAGTTGTCAGACCTCAAGTGGAAGACTAAAGAAATCAGCCTTTCCCCTGCAACCGGTCAACATTGAACAACCATTTGAGCAATGGGGATTGGACATTATCGGAGAAATTAATCCTAATTCTTCCAAACAGCACAAGTATATCCTTACTGCTACTGATTACTTCACCAAGTGGGTTGAAGCAATTCCGCTAAAGACAAAAAACTCTGAAGCCATTATTGAATTCATAGATCAATTCATCATTACCGGGTTTGGTGTCCCGAACGCTCTTGTTTTTGATAATGCATCATATTTTTCAGGAAATGCTATGTTTGATTTCGCAATCAAAAGAGGTTTCAAACTCAAATATTCAGCTAACTATTATCCTCAGGGTAACAGTTTGGCAGAATCTACAAACAAAAACCTTATTAAAATTATCAAGCGAACTATCGAATAGAATCACAAGACCTGGCACAAATCTTTAATATTTGCACTATGGGCTGACAGGATAACGCAAAAGGCTTCTATAGGTTCTTCCCCATTTAAACTCGTTTATGGAAAAGAAGTTGTACTGCCAACAAATCTTATTCTTCCTTCTCTAGCTCTAGTTCAATTTATTGAAGAAAATCCTTCTTCTTCTTTACAACTTAGGCATGACCAAATCCTGAAATTAGAAGAAGAAAGAGAAAAAGCCAAGATTATTCATGCGAAACATTAGCAGATCATCAAGTCATCATTTGATTCAGTCTCATCTGATTCTAAGCAATTCCAAGTTGGTGATTTAGTCCTGAAATGGGACAAAGCCCATGAAGATAAAGGCAAACACACCAAATTCCAGAAAATGTGGCTTGGACCGTTTTAGATCTGTGAAAACATAGGCCATTCGACCTTCATGCTACAAGATTTGTCAGGGTTGAGAGATTCTCTCCCTGTTAATGGCCTAGTCTTAAAGAAATTTTTTAACTGAGGAGGTAACCCCTTCTCCTTTTAAATAGCATTTTTATAGTTTGTAGCAAAACTAGAAAATAAAACTGTAAGGCATTTTCTATTTGACCTTTGTTGTATTTAAAGAGTTTCTCAGAAACAAGCAATGCAATATTTACTTTTAATAAATAGAAGTATTAAACAAAAGGAATAATTTCTAGGAAATTAGTTATAATTGCATTCTGAAACTACAAAACGATCCTAGTGAACTCCTCTTGAAGTATAAATCTTGTAAATCTTTTTAGATTTTTCAAAATTGGTTATAAAAAGGTTATCAATATTAAAATAGAAGCTAGTCCAAATTCAACATCTCAAACTCTTACCTTGTCATCCATCTTACCTTAAGGAGGAAAATTGTCTATCCCATTTTACCTAAGTTCATGATTATTCAGGATGTAATTCCAAGAATACTAGATATAAAAGTTGAGAGGTCTTATTACAAGCCTGCTTACCATGATCATAGGAAATTAGTTTGGCCGACATTACCAATACTGCATACCAAAACAGGGTGATGGTTTCAATTGTAAGACAAGGGGTCTCATCACGAGCCAGCTTGTTTGGTTAGATTACTACCAGTGAATGGCATTGTCAATTTACTGGCCACCACACCAGGGCAATGACTTTTTATCTTACAAAATAACAGAAAAAGAAAAACAAAATGTGGAAAACATGTTTTTGAATTCATTTTGTTAATCATGCTCTGAGGTGAATAGGACAATAGACAATGATATGGTTAAAAGGTATCCCTGCCGAAACTATGGACGTTTGCTGGCAGCGGAGGCTCTACCTATGGCAAAGGAGTTAATTTTAATAGTTCATTTGGAAAAGTTTCCTATTTTATCAATATCAACCAATAAGTGCCAATTTAAAAATCTGGAATGTATCTATTTTCAACAAGAGAGGAAATTAGCAAAGAAAGTTTTATTTCCTTAGAATGCAACAATATCTAGTTATATTAGAATTTTCCCTTTTGAATAAAATTTCTATTGTGAAAAAGTCTAAGTATTTCTATACTGTTCAGAGATAACTGTTTCTCCCAGCGAATAGCCAATTGTTGTGCCCTACAACAACCCCCCATTTCATATCATTAAAATTTCAAAACTATAATGTGAAATGGGTCCCTTTTTAATTTTTGTTTCAAATTGGTATCAATTTAAAGTTCTATTTCATAAAAGGTTTGAATAAAAGAAAACATCATTAAAAGGCCTTTTTAATAAAACCAATCAAAAAACCCCAATATAAAACGATTTATCTTTATCATTGCGATAAAGCGATCGCGAGATCACATATCACAATGACAAAGAAAACACAATGTAAGGGACATGTTGGTTTTCGCCGATGCGAAATCGCTATCGGATATCGGCAAATCATAAAGTAACATGAGTAATGATCCTTGCTGCGATGCGATGCGAAATCGGCAATCGGCGATAACATTTAAAGCACAACTAAGCTCCCCCTTGTCCGATGTGATGCGATATCGCTATCGGCGATCGGCGACTTACCATGCCCTCATCCTAAGCGGCCCTACCAGCTATGCCTGACGCGATGCGATATCGCTATCGGCGATCGAGGATTCCAAACAAAACCAATGCAATAACTTAGCATTTCCCCGATGCCCGATTGCGCAAAGGGTAAAAAGCACAATTTTCAAAGTAACAGTCATAAAGGCAGTTTGATATGATTTATTCGTAATTAAGGCCATATCCTTTGGAAAAGCCGCTCATCTGCGTTCAAACCGCCAAATCACCCTAAGCATGCTTCGAATAAATCATTCAGCCATTAATCGAAGCAATTGTAATTAATGAGATTGACAGGCTGTAACGACCATTTAATAAGAAACGTAGGCTTGAAGCCTATCCACGTATTTGATCCTAAGGCCACCTTAAGTCGATTAATTACTATGAATGCACCAAGATATATATATATTTCATGTTGTTGAATTCATGTTATTGTTGCATGTGTTGCGCTTATCTTTCACTCTGCGCAGAATTCTTCCATAGAAACAGAAGAAAGTGGAATGGGAAAGAAATCCAAGAAGACTACAATGCCTACTGCTCCGCCAACCGCAGGGCTAGCTGTCGCTGATCCAACTGGAAAGAACAAAGGGCTGATATCAGATACAACATGCTTAGGACTCACCAGGACCACTTGGCAAGGGACTTATAATTTGATTGAAGCGGAAGGGCCAACGGTGACCGAAGTGAAGATTTTATGTGATAATACCAGCAAATCTGATGCCAATTTAAGGGACTTAGCCGACTCCTTCCTACACAGAATAGCGGCTCGGGAACAAGTTCTTCCTTACACAGATGTGGTAAGGTGGGTAATCCAAGAGCTCCCAATTATCAATAGACTGTTTGAAACTGCGGATGGAAGGGTTTTCGGTTTGTTTCGAGCCAAAGACCTAAGGCTAATGTATCACCTGCCGCAAGAAGAGAAAAAATATAATGCTGCATTTTTGGAGAAATTTCGAGTAGAGAACGAGACCGAGTCTGAACCAATTCAAGGCTGGAGACAGAATCCAGCAAAACACAAGCATGAAACCTCGGGTAAGTACTCAGTTGACTCCCTGTGTTCTCCTTACTGTTATGCTGGAATTATGATGTGTAGGCTATGGGGATTGCATGAATCTGCCAATTTCACCATAGAAATGGTTCCCCTAATAGAGGCAGCATGTAGTGGAGAAATCATGGATTGGGCGGTTATATTATCCGACAAGTTAGCCAAAGCCATTCTCGACTTCAGGTCTGACTATCGTGTCACAGAGAGGGTTATTCCGCCATTCTATTACAGTGCCTATGTTATGGATGTGTTGTGTTTTAATTCTGAGTTTCCTGTGTTGGGATGGAGGTGGACATCGCAAGACCCCACACCCATTCACATATATCATCGAAAACTATGGAAGATTAGTTATAAGCACCACTTGTACCAAATCTGCAACGGTTTTATGTTGCCAATTCATTATTCAATTTTTAATAAGCCTGCCCCGAAAATTTATGAGAAAGCAGGGGTAGATTTGACTGCAGTAGCAAGTTGGTTTGGGGAGGAGAAATTCACCTATATCAGAGTTTTTGGTAGTCAGGCTAAGCCACATGTGCTACCACTTTACATCCCCGATAAGCTACTTGCCAGGGAGGTAGCTTATCAAATCAGTGCTGAAGGTGTTACCCAAACCTTGAAAAGAGCTAAAAAACATGTTTGGCCTTCTTTTCCAATGCAAATTGGAGTATATACCCTGCATGATATCAAGCATGCAGAGAAGGAAGCTGGGAAAATGAATTTGCTCACCCTGGCTACTCTGCCAAGGAGGCAGTAGGATCCAAGAAAGATCGCTTACAATGCGCTTGACCAGGCCAAATTGGCCAAGGTCGAGCACAAAGAAGACAAATTCGAAGATTTGTTCGCATCAGCCGAATCACTGTATCAAGTCAAGTCGCTTGCCCAAAATGTTTATAATGATGAAGGGCTAGTTGAGTTTAACAGAATCAGAGAACAGAGGTTGCAAACTCTGCCTCTAGACCTGTTAGCAACTGTACCGACAGCAACCAGGTCAAGCGAGTCAGAGCAGCGACATAATACACCACCTCCTACTACATCAAAATAGCAGGAGGAAACACATAGCCAAAGGCAGGAGGTAACTCAGGAAAATGTACAGCGACAAGAAGAAACCCAAGCAAAGACCCAAGAAGAGAGCAGCTCTAAAGATAACCATGATCCATTAGTTGATCCGAATTTGCTCCAGCAATGGAATCAATTTAGTAAAATCATCAATAACTTAGAGTGCTCGAAAGATGATGAGGTTTCAAAAGATGGTGATACACAGGAAGTGACATCGAAACTGGTTTCAGGTGAAACCAGCGGCCTACCCAAAAAAAAAGAACTAGAGATAATTCCTAAAGATCCAATGGGAGAGATCATTTTGCAAATTGAAGAGATCCCCCCTTTAGATGTATTTTACAGCCCCAAGCATAAAGTCGTCGTAAAGCGAAAGAGGAAAAGGAGAAGAACTGATCAACCTTCCCCATTCCCTGAATTAATAGTAACGGGCAATGTTGTATGGAAAGAGGAATTTGACCCCTCTGATGACTTAACCAAGTTATCACAGTTCGCTGGAGCATATTCGGTGGCGACTATTGATAAAGCAACGGAGGTGAGCAATTTGTTAAAAGCCAAGGATCAGGATATCTCTTCACTATAGGCGAGACTATCAGAGGTTTAGCAGAGGGTAGAGCAGGCAGAGAAAGAATTGCTAGTACAACAGCAAAACAATAACCAGCTAATCAAGCAATTACAAGAGCAAAAACAGAGGATAGATGAAGGCGCTATACAAAGACAAAAGGAGCTATCAGCGGCACTGGAGCAGTTAAGAATATCGACTGAGGGAACAATGAAAGTAAAAGATGAACAAATCGCTCAATTGACCACTCAAATTGAGAAAACAAAAATCTCCCTAAGATAGATGAGTTTAAAGCATAAGCGCTCCAGCTAAATAAGGGATTGATTAATCAGGTTAAGCTATTATGTCAACATCTTATACGAGCAGAACCATTGTGCGAATTGTCAGTGTCTATAAGTGAAAAGGTAGACAAAGCAAGGGTTGACTTGGATCAGGCCGAAGAAACACTGACAAACTTTATAGAATGGCAGGATTCAGATGTAGGCCGGGCAGCTAATCTACCAAGAATTCTAGAATCGCACAAAGAGATATTATTCACAGAATGGCAATCAAAACTGATGAAAGCAGAAAGAGCGACTTCCAGATGCAGGACAATCAGTGGAAATTTGGTTGAATTAGTGAATAATATATTTTATTTATCTAACATAATTTTCCAATGCACTCCAGGTCAATTAACAACAGCAAATATATTGGAGCACTCATGCTATCCGGAGCTGGAGAAAAGCACAAGATTGATTGCTGGAATCAACAGTCTGACATGGGATGCATATTGGTTCTTCTTAATCAAACCATACAACCAAAGAGCCGTCTTGAAGTGCCTAACTGATGTTGTCGGTTATATTATACCTGATATCCAAGATGCCACCTTCGATGCCCAATTCAGTTTACGCCTCAACAAACCACCAGAAGTAGAACCAATGCTCGTGATAAGCCAGCTAAGGTTTAAGGGAAAAAAATCAGAGGCATGACTCATTTCACCGACTGCCAGATCGCCCCTGAGAAGTAGACCACATTTACTGATACCAATTTAGTAGGATTTTGTTTCATAGATCTTTTTAGGTTAGTAGTATTTAAAGACCCTTTCATGCATTTAGAAAGGGTCATAAAAGTTTTGTATATGACTTAAACCCTGAAGCTGCACTATTGTACTTCGGGGATATTCTTTTATGAAACTTGACCAATTATTCCAAATTTGATGAGGAAGGATTTTATGCAAATGTGCACTATTGTCATTGTTTGAAAGCATTTCTGTGTTGAAGAAGGAATTTTGAATAGCGATGGATATTTTGGATCGATCTACAACTCACATGGTACTATTATCTGCGTCTGTATTCTTTTTCGTTATATGAATTGTTATTGAAATCGCTCTCGCTATTATCGCTTATATATATGTGTGTTTTTCATAGCATTCCTTATGCATTCCACTATTGGTTGTTTATCGCATGCTTTCCTTTCAGACATATATATGTATCGATGATATGAACAGTGAATGTAGTAATTTGTATTTATCGCTTCATTGTGACTATTCATGTGAAGCAATCTTTGAATGATTGAAAATCTTTTATTTATTTTAAAGAGTCATCTATATGCGTCATAAATAGATAAAGATTATTTAACACTACATTCTGAATGAATAAGTTGTTCCCGAGATTAGTATTAGTTTCCCTATTTTTGTCAATAGAATAAGTTATTCACCTATCATGTAAGAAATTTATTCATCACCCATCCATCCCTTTTATTTCATTATCGGGAAACTGGTCCCGTTATCTCCATTCGGAGCCACCATTCCAAATGGAAAAGGAGCTGTACCAAGGTCCGGACCGGGTGGTTATCCCCGATGTTGTGGCAACAATTTCCGAGGCCTCAACATTTCTGGCGCTAGAAGGAGGGCCATCTGCTATGAATGGCGAGTAAGCCAACACCTACAAACCATTCAAAGAGCAACTCACCCTCCACCTCTCCTCAAATATCGCGTTCGTATTCTGAATCTCCAGTATCCAGACGAGACGAAGAGGAATCAAACACTACTGCTTAATGACATCATACTTCAGAACACTTAAGTCCGGAGTCCCCTGAAGTTCAATCCATCATCTAGAAACTTCAAGGCTTCTCAATTTCCCCTCCTAGATCTGAAGTATCACAAGGCAGTCACACTTCACAATTTCGCTTACCCCCTCATCTTACCAGACTCCAAAGTGAAAAGCTAGGTATTGAGCCACCTGAATTTCCTTTACTCGAAAGGAAAAGGATCAAAAAGACCACTGAAGGTTCTGGTAGCGAAACCCTTTCTCCATCATCTCCATTTCATCATCACCTGTGCGAAGTCATACACCCACTTCACCACTTCATATAGTTATTCACCAAGGGACTTCATTTCAAGCATCACAATCTTTTCAGTCTGTACTTCCGCCTCCACCTCAAGCACCTGGAACACCACAAGCAATCGTCGGTAATCCTAAAATGGCCCAACGACCATGGAGAAGTCCTGGTGTGGTTACTATGCCTGCACCTTTACATCCATTACCCGATTACCCCGAAAAATGGTTACCCAAATTCAATCCAGATGCTGGAACTTTTGCATAAGAACATATTAACAATTTTATGCTTTCAGTCAATCTAAAGGGAGTTATTGAAGAAGATGTGGTAATAAGATTGTTTCCCTATTCACTGCAAGGATCTACAGGGTCTTGGTATTTTTCCTTACCCTCGGATCCATCACGAGTTGGAATATCTTCCAGGAACAATTTCTCACCAAATACAGTGATGAAAGATCCTTAGCTACACTTGTCCATGATCTTTCAAACTTAAGGATCGAATCAAGAGAACCCATCAAAGAGTTCAACTCTAGATTTAATAAACTCTTGAACAAGATCCCCACTGATGATAAGCCAAGCGAACAAGGTAGAAGCGAGTGGTACATTACTGCTTTGCCTTCAAACATTGCTATATTCATAGATAGGGCCAAACAACCCACATTAGCCGAGAACATGAAGGAAGCACTCGCTGTAGAAAAAAGTGTAATCGCCTTAGAAAAGAAAACTGCCTTGGAAGAAAGAAAATCTAAAAATGTGTCCTTTAAAGACGACTCTAAGAAAAATAACACTAAGGATCCATATGACATGGAGGGCCTTCAAAAATTCCTTAAAACTATGTCGAACGAAATGGTTGAAATCAAGAAACAAGTATCAGAATCCTCAACGAAGAAACCATATAGGAATTTCAAGAAACCCGAGTCCAAACCCCCTAATGTTATATCATATGCAGACTCGGATCCTGAGGAAGAAGAAGAGGAAGAAACAGTTATACCATCCGAAGGAGAAGAAGAGGAAGTAGTTGAATGTCACAGAATGTGGGAATTTATACTCCCTAATTCTGATACTGATGTCGAACAAGAAGCCTTTCCTGTCACTACAAGAAGTAAAGGTGCTCCCGAAACTGTTCAAGCTAATCCTAAGAAAAGGAGTGTTGGAACCAATACTGTAAAGGAAAAGGTACCCGTTAGAAAACCAGCCGAACCAATACTATAAAGGAAAAGGTACCCGTTAGAAAACCAGCCGCAACAGTATCTAACAATCAGCCATCATCTTCTACTACACCTTCACCATCTAAGACTTTAGTAATTTCTGATTCGATGGATTACAACATTGTCGATGACATGAAGAAAACTAAGGCAAACATCACCATGTTTGAACTCAGTAAATTAAAACATCAGCAAAAATTACTATTCAAAAAATTTAACGTTGTCCCTTCTTCCCCTCTTCCCACCACTAAAGCTGCAAGTGACTCAGGACAACCCCCTGCTGGTAGAGTTGAGGCAACCGACAAATTTCTGATTGGAGATAGATCAAACTCCCGTACCCCTCCTTTTCTCCTGACTTATGAAATTTATAATCGAAATCTGCACAACTACTTAATTGATTCTGGGGCATCTTCCAATATAATGCCTGCTTCGGTTTGTTCCAAATTGAATATTGAACCCCAGAAGTCTTCTATTCACATCGTGCAGTTAGATAGAACTAAAGTTCAAGTCCTAGGGGAAATAAAATCTGTAACAATCAGGTTATCGACAAATCCAAGAATTGTCCAAAGGATCGATATTCTAGTCGCCGATATACCTGAATTTTATGGATTGATTTTAAGCAGGGATTGGTCAGAAAAACTCCATGGGTATATCTCCATCGATTGGTCACATATGTGGCTCCCCTATAAGGGCAAGCCCAATCAAATAAAGATTGATCGAGAGAAACATATGACCCATACTGTTACAAAATTTGAACAAGAAAACCAGCCAGTCGCGTTCAACAATAATATCCTAGGAAACTATTCTTCAGAGTCATTTTTCGGCAATTATGTTGCCCAACAATCCCCTTTCTCAGTTGACAATTTCGCATCACAAATCGAAAAATTTTCACAGACCGACAGGTCTAAATGCGTTAATGTTACTGAGAATGTTGTAACAAAAACTGTAGATAATTCATTATTTTGGTCTTTATATTTTGATGGATCTAAGTCCAGCGAAGGATCAGGAGCAGGATGCATTTTGGTCAGCCCACAAGGAGAAAAAACAATGCTGTCCTGTAGATTAGAATTTGAATGCACTAATAACACAGCTGAGTACGAAGCGCTTGTCCAAGGACTATATAAAGCAATCGACCTCAAAGTTCAGTACTTAAAGGTCTTTGGCGACTCTGAAATAATTGTTAAGCAGGTAAGGAATACAATTCATTGTCTTTCGAACCATCTTAAGCATTATCAATCGCTGGTACAAGAACTTACCTCCCATTTCCGAGCATTCAATATATCTTCCATACCCAGGGCGCAGAACTCTGTAGCTGATTTGTTGGCCAATGTCGCTTCCAAGCTGCTCCCTTCTGAAGACTATAGTCCGGATAGGTTTTCAGTAGAATTACTTTTTAGGCCATCCATTCCAAATAATGTAACCAATTGGAGAGTGTTTAACCATGATGAAGACATTTTACAATTTCTGACCTCTGAAAAATCCTATGACAATCAAATCATTGAGGAAGATGAGCATGATACTCAAATACAAGGTAAACATGAAGAAAATTCAATCCCTAAGCATGTAGTAAAGCTTGAAGACCTTTACGATATTAAAGACAGGTTCAAACCTGTATCTAATACAAAACTTCAGAGCTCTAACTTAAGGTTTGAATTAATAAACCTTGGCACCGAACAAAATCCTCAAAATATTAACTTAGGATTGGGACTTTCTATACAGGAAAAGGAAGCATTTATTAGTCTGTTACGGAAAAATAAACATGTGTTCGCTTGGAGATATGATGATCTAAAAACTTATGACACATATATTATTCAGCACACTATCCCAATGCTTCCCGAGCAGAAACCAATTCAACAAAAATTGAGAAAAATACACCCAAACCTAGAAGGTCAGATAAAATCTGAACTCAACAAACTCTTAAAAGCTAAGATTATTTTTCCCGTACGACACTCGAATTGGGTCTCCAATATGGTACCAGTCAGAAAAAAGAATGGCGACATAAGAATTTGTATTGATTTCAGGAATTTAAATAAGGCAAGTCTAAAAGATAGTTTACCATTACCCACTATGGAGCAGATACTCTAATCAGTGGCTGGTTCAGAATTAATGTCCTTCTTGGACGGATTTTTAGGGTATAATCAAATTCAGGTTCGACCTGATGACCAACTCAAGACCACCTTTAGAACAAAGTGGGGAACATATGCTTATCAGAAGATGCCTTTCGGACTTATTAATGCAAGAGCCACTTTCCAGAGGGCGATGGATTTTGCTTTCAAAGGGTTAATTAATAGAACAGTAGTTGTCTATTTAGATGACATCACTATATTTTCAAGAGAAAGATCCAATCACTTGCAAGATTTGAATCAAATCTTCCAACGCTGTAAGAAATACGGTATTTCTCTGAACCCTAAGAAATTTTTTTTCGCTCTTGATCAAGGTAAGCTCCTAAGCTTTATTGTATCTAAAGATGGTATCTATATTGACCCAGACAGGATTAATGAAATTTCTGAAATCCCTTTTCCTCATAATAAAAAATCCATGCAGTCATTCTTAGGCCAAATTAATTTTGTAAAAATATTTATCCCATATTTTTCTCAAATTATTTTACCACTTCAAACTATGATTAAGAAAAATTCAGTCTTCAAATGGGGAGTACCAGAAAAGGAAGCATTTGAACTAATCAAGAAATCAATAATCAATGCCCCAGCTCTGAATACTCCAAATTTTTCTAATCATTTTACATTGTACACCATCGCATCTGATTCTTCTTACGCCGCAGTACTTACGCAGATCAACGATCACAATTTGGAAGCACCAATTTCATTCTATAGCTCAAATCTTCAAGGTGCAGAATTGAACTATTCTGATGTAGAAAAACAAGCCTTTGCTGTGTATAAAGCGGTTAAACATTACAGACCATTCCTGCTGAAAGCCCATACAAAGGTTATAGTTCCTTTCTCCTCAGTTAGACAATTGTTAATCCAGAGAGAACTAGGAGAAAAAAGGGCAAATTGGGTAACAGCGCTTCAGGAATACGACATAGAAATAAAGCCGGCAAAGATTGTTAGAGGTCAAGGTTTTTGCAGGTTATTGATAGGCACATCCAACATTCCAGAATCAAGCGATACAGATCAACCTGAAATCATCAATCAGATAAGTGCCACCGATTTTGAATCACAGTACGCTGATTTAATATTTTACCTAAAAAATGGATATGCACCTCCCAACTTGTCCTACAAAAACAAAAGGGCCATAAGGTTGAAAGCAAAGAATTTTACCATTATTGATGATGTTCTGTTTAAAAAAAATTATGATTCTGTTTTACTAAGATGCCTTGAGAAACAGGAAGCACAAAAGGTCTTACAGGAATTGCACGACAGACCAGCAGGAGGCCACTTCGGAGTTGATACAACAGCTCACAAAATCATCCATGTCGGATATTACTGGCCCACTCTGTTTAGAGATGCTCATGAATATGTAAGGAAATGCCCAAGTTGTCAAACTTCGAGTGGAAGACAAAAGAAATCAGCCTTTCTCCTGCAACCGGTCAACATTGAACAACCATTTGAGCAATGGGGATTGGACATTATTGGAGAAATTACTCCTAATTCTTCCAAACAGCACAAGTATATCCTTACTGCTACCGATTACTTCACCAAGTGGGTTGAAGAAATTCCACTAAAGACAACAAACTCTGAAGCCATTATTGAATTCATAGATCAATTCATCATTACCAGGTTTGGTGTCTCGAACGCTCTTGTTTTTGATAATGCATCATATTTTTCAGGCAATGCTATGTTTGATTTCGCAATCAAAAGAGGTTTCAAACTTAAATATTCCGCTAACTATTATCCTCAGGGTAACGGTTTGGCAGAATCTACAAACAAAAACCTTATTAAAATTATCAAGCGAACTATCGAACAGAATCAAAAGACTTGGCACAAATCTTTAATATTTGCACTATGGGCTGACAGGATAACACAAAAAGCTTCTATAGGTTCTTCCCCATTTAAACTCGTTTATGGAAAAGATGTTGTACTACCAACAAACCTTATTCTTCCTTCCCTAGCTCTAGTCCAATTTATTGAAGAAAATCCTTCTTCTTCTCTACAACTTAGACATGACCAAATCTTGAAATTAGAAGAAGAAAGAGAAAAAGCCAAAATTATTCATGCGAAACATCAGCAGATCATCAAGGCATCATTTGATTCAATCTCATCTGGTTCTAAGCAATTCCAAGTTGGAGATTTAGTCCTGAAATAGGACAAAGCCCATGAAGATAAAGGCAAACACACCAAATTCCAGAAAATGTGGCTTGGACTGTTTCAGATCTGTGAAAAGATAGGCCATTCAACCTTCATGCTACAAGATTTGTCAGGGTTGAGAGATTCTCTCCCTGTTAATGGCCTAGTCTTAAAGAAAATTTTCAACTGAGGAGGTAACCCCTTCTCCTTTTAGATAGCATTTTTATAGTTTGTAGCAAAACTAGAAAATAAAACTGTAAGGCATTTTCTATTTGACATTTGCTGTATTTAAAAAGTTTCTCAGAAACAAGCAATGTGATATTTACTTTTGAAATAACTAGAAGTATTAAACAAAAGGAATAATTTCTAGGAAATTAGTTATAATTGCATTCTAAAATTACAATGCAATCCTAGTGAACTCCTCTTGAAGTATAAATCTTGTAAATCTTTTTAGATTTTTCAAAATTGGTTATAAAAAGGTTATCAATATTAAAATAGAAACTAGTCCAAATCCAACATCTCAAACTCTTACCTTGTCATCCATCCTACCTTAAGGAGGAAAATTGTTTATCCCATTTTACTTAAGTTCATGATTATTCAGGATGCAATTCCAAGAATACTAGATATACAAGTTGAGAGGTCTTATCACAAGCCTGCTTACCATGATCATAGGAAAATAGTTTGGCCGACATTACCAATA